>JAOSBN010123932.1:0-32033 GCA_027563595.1 Erythroxylum suave | reverse complement strand
TATTCACATGCATATATGAATGCATGAACATAGCCAAACAATTTTAAATACTCCTCCCGTTCCAAATTACTATCTTATCCTTCCCATCGGTGATGGGATGTTACAGTTAGTCACCGCAAAAAGGTCAATAGCTGGATCTTCAATATCTTTATAAGTTAGAGGGGTTTAGTGGTTAGGGTTCTTAAACTAGAGTGTCAAGTTTTACTACATCCAATAGAGGTTTAGGGGTGCGAGAGCAGACCCTATAGGACAAGCAAATAGATCCCACACAAAGGCCTAAGTTTTTGTAGTTATCGAGCAAGAGGCTGCTCACAATAGATGTAGTCACCAGTATGACAACTGTCTTTGATCAAGATGCTTATGCTTTAGTAGGTCCCAGTGCTAAACATTATTTTATATCTACGAATTTTTTTAAAAAATTAAATGTTGAGCATTAGTTATTAGATGTTGGGATAGTAGTTTCCGTCCCAGTTAGAAACTCACTTTTCACTGAACGAGTGCTTGTAGATAGTAAAATATTGATCAAGGGTAAGGAGTTTTTGGCAAGCTTGATCATATTAGATATTCAGGATTTTGATATTATTCTCAGAATGGATTGGTTATCCACACATCGAGCGGTGGTGGATTGTTTTAAGAAGGAGGTTAGGCTGAGTTGATTAGGGAAACTAGAGTTGATAGTTTGTGGGATATGAAAAGGTTTTTCCCACCAGTATAGTAACCACTATGGTAACTAGTAGAATGCTCCGTTAAGGATGCTAAGGTTTCTACCTTATAAGATTGAACAAGGTAATGATGAGGTTCAATTAAGAGATATTTCGATAGTCAGATAATTCTTTGATGTTTTTTTGGAGGATCTTCCAATATTATCCCATATACGGTAATAGATTTTGAGATATATTTACCTCCAGAAACCTAACTGATTTCAACTACTCTATACGTAATGGCTCCATTGGAGTTAAAGGAATTGATACTACAAATAGAGGAATTGTTAGATAAGGGTTTCGTGAGGCCCAACACTTATCCATGGGAGCCTCAGTCCTATTTGTTAAAAAGAAGGAAGGGAGTTTAAGATTGTGTATCGACTATAGACAACTGAACAAAGTGATAGTTTGTAACCAATATCTGTACTTGCATAATTTGGTGATAAACTGAGAGGGTGAACCATATGAAAATTTATTATATTGGACTAATGAGAGATAGGTAATTTAATAGAACGAGAATTAAATCAAATCGGTAATTTGTCCAAAGAGAGATCTTGCATAGGTTCTCGATAGTTTTTGAACAACTTCAAATCTAATTAGGATTTTGGATAGATTGTTAATCCAGAGATTTCAACTCCCATCATTTGGTTAGGGTTTATAAATTATGGTTAATTTTTATAACTCGAGATGGTAATCAACCCTAGGACCATCTAGAACTAGTAATCTAGTAGTTCATAATCAGTTATGATAGCATTAAAGATGGATAAAATTCCTGTTTCTCTCAATTGGTAGTTCATTAGGTTGATTTTTGATTGGGTGTTGCATCTACTATTTTGTTAACATTTTCATAATAGATTCTTGAAATTGGGTGCCTGATTGAAAAAAATTCTTGCCTTAGTTTTTTTATTTTAATTATTAAATATTAAAACTTACTTATATCAAAAAACCACGATCAAGTTTTTTAACGCCTTTACTGGGGAGGCGATTGGTTTAGTTCTATAGTTTAAATGTTTAGTTAGTTTTAAACTTTTGTTTTCATTTTTAGTTAGTTTTAAATTTTTTTCATTCTTTCTTTTCTATTTCTAAAATCTTTCTCTTGTATGAACACAAGAGTCATGAGAGGTTTGAGTTGTGTTGGTGAAACTTTAGATTTGGACATTAGAAAAGCTTGGCGTGAAGAAGAAGAAGAATAAATCACAAAATCAACAATGGCCAAGGAATTTCAGCAGAATTTATACCATAGAACAAACCAAGGATGTCAACAATGGACCCTTATAGACTTAATGAGACCAGGTTTCAATGTAGCTAACCAAGGAGTAGCTAGGCTACCTGTTGAAGCAGTCTCATTTGAAATAAAACCAGCCATCCTAAACATTCATCAACAGAATGTGCAGTTTTATGGACTAACAAAAGAAGATCCCAACACACATATAGTGAACTTCCTTGAAATCTGTGATACCTTTTAATAACATCAACTGTTGAAAGATGCGGTCATAATTAGGCTTTTCTCATTTACCCTTAGAGATAGAGCAAAGGCTTGGTATCTTTCCCTTAACCCAGCCAATGTCATGAAATAGGATTAGCTAGTTTGTGCCTTTTTTGGTAAGTATTTCCCTGACTAAGACTACTAAAATCATCAAGAAAAATACTAATTTTTAGAATTGCTTTACAAAGCGTAGGAACGATACAAGGATTTGTAACAGAAGTGCCCACACCATAACTTACCCAAGGAGTTCTTGTTGCAATCATTCTATAATGGAGTAACCCCACATACGAGAGGCACAATTGATTTAGCATTAGGAGGATCACTGATGAGAAAGACAGTTGATGAATTGAAATAGCTAATAGAGGAGATGGTGAGTAATAGCTACCTGTGGATGAACTAGTGGAGTAGAATACTACCTTATGAAAGCAAAAAGGAATTGTGGCTATTGACCAAATGACGGAAATGCAAGCAAAAATTGATAACTTAATGTGACAACTCAATAACATGAAGGCTTCATCTTCATCTCTGGTGAATTTCGTGCAACTTAAATGTGAACTCTGTGGATAAATAGACTATGATACAATGGATTGTTACTTGATGAAGGAAAGTGACCCATAGCAAGTGAATTATATGGGAGCTCAATATGGATGAGGAGAGGTCAACAATACCTACTCCAACACTTATAACTCTGGGTGGAAGAATCACCCTAGCTTCTCTTGGACAGACAATGCTGGAGGATAGTTTAGACGTTAAGGACAATCAGGTTTCCAGCAAGATAAATCAATCTGAATGGAATCTAATTTGGATAAGATTTTAGATAAAATTGGAGGCATGGAGGATGCATATAGGAGGCTTGAAATCAAATTCAAACAAGTAACAAAGAACCATGTCTCGTCAATAAACAATTTGGAGGTCCAAGTAAGTTAACTAGTAGAGGCAATGTCTACTCGGAATGTAGAAACTATTCCAAGCAATACCAAGTCTAACCCAAAAGAACGGATCATGGCCATCATTCAGACCTAGGAAAAGGAACTTGAAAAGGTGAAGGAAGACAGAGATAAAGGAGAAGGATAATTAATTATGAAATTCCTTCCAAATGACCTGATAATTGAGCCAATTAAGGCACCTCAACCTAAAATTCCATACCTTATTCTAGCTTAGTGGAAGTCAATTTCAAATAGGGCAACGAGGAATTTTAAAGAGGTTGAATTAAACAAGGTTGAGGATGTAATGGAACAACTACAAACTAGGCTCACACTAAAGGAATCAGTCAAGAAGAAGGTTAAAGAGAGCATACCGAAAGAAAACCCTAACATAGCATAGAAGAAAGAGGACCCAATAAATTTTTACGTTCCTTTTAATATCTATGGAGTCAGTATAGATAGGGCATTCGTGGATTTAGGAGCAAGTATCAATATAATTCAATATACCTTTAGTTAGAAGTTGGGGTTAAGAGAGTTAGAACCTACAAAGATGTTAAAAAATGGCCAATAGAACAATTCATCAACCAAAGGGGATTATTAAGGACGTGCAAGTACGAATTGAGAAATTACCTTTCCCACAGACTTTTATATATTGGATATTGAAGAATATGTGGAAACCCCTATGGTTCTTGGAAGACCATTCCTGGCTACTATTTGCTCCATCATTGACGTTGAAAGGGGTGAACTAACTCTAAGGGTAGGAAAGCAAGAAAAAACCTTCAAACTGTCAAAAAAAGACAACAGATCTCCTCTACATCAAATGAATATCAAGAAAGCCGAACCTCAAGGACAATGGGAAGATATTGAGGATCCTGGGAATGCATTTAGAAAGAAACAATTGCGTAGAAGAAGGATAAGGAAGGAGAATATCAAGGAAGGTGGAATCAATAGCATGGTAGCTCATGTGCAAATTGTGAGATCAGTGACTACACTACCGTTGCACCAATCATTTGAACCACTATGAGCAAAAGAAGAGCATCGAGCTACCAACGTTAAAAGAAGCACTTCATAGGAGACAACCTATGGAAATTTATTTCTTTTGATTGCTTTTAGAAGTTTGAATTTCGTAGTGAGGATTATTTCGTTTCCAAATAAAATTGGGAAGGCATAAGATTTCACTTACAATTGTTACCTTCTAATAAGTTAATACGCCATGTAATAAGTAATCAGCCAGATGGGATCAATCATAGGGACGAAACCAAGTCTCGAGATGAGGGAGAAGGAACAGAGCAGTGAATTTTAAAGCACCTTTCCCAATCTACATAAAGGAGGAAAGTATTTGTTTTCAATCCCTCAATGCTAAACAAATTGTTGTTTCTAAATAATTTGATTTTGATGCACTTGATAGGTTAGAACTGTGTGATAGGGGAAAAATTTAGCAGAAAGACTTTAGTAGGAAAAATTCATACACTTCTAATTTCTGATTTACTAGGAATTCACTTCAGAATTCTTTACTTCCCTTTCCTAAGAACCTAGGAACCCTAAAGAAATGTGGTTTTAGTTGCGGCTATGAGCTTATAAACTAAACATTGAAATCACGTGCAATATATGTGGGTTCCCCGAATCCTTCATGATTAATCAGCACGATGATTTTTATACTTCTCATTATTGGAATGAGCTCACTGGGTTAGAGTGATTCAATGCCAAAAATTCCCAAAACAACATCATAAGGACCGATGAACATTTGTTATTACATAAATTCATATGTCAACTGGTTTTTGATAAATCAGAAACCAACAAGTGTTCAACAAAGGAACTCTTCATGTTATGGTGTATAGATCGCAACAGTCTAGTGTGCACCTCCATATATGTGCTGAACGTTATTGTTATGACTCTGTGAAAGAGGAGCAACAATTTAGTTATGGGGTACTTAGTTTCCACCATTGCTGAGTATTATGACGTGGACTGTAATGGGTTAATTGTCCATCTCCCAAACTTCCTAAATCATCATCATTTATGGTGTGCTGAAATCCTTAAGTCCTATAACATGGAACTTTGAGATATCAGTCAAAAGATGCATGTTAAGATCAGGGCTAGTCAGGTGAGTTTGAGTACATTGCTGCCTTAGAAATCAGAAGAGGAATTGACTAGTGAAGAGTCAGAGGAGGAAGAAGAAATAGAAGAACCATACTAAAAGAAATTCCTAGATACAATCTCCACAAAAAACAAGGTAATTACATATACACTTACAGAGAACTACAGAATGATGGAGGAGATAGCGTAAACTCAATGATGTTAGAGCCGGGATATACATTGTATTCATCTATACTTTGAGGCTCAGGGTGTTCAATTTCCACCTCCAACACCATCCCTGCCTCCATCACTATGAGATTTTGTCTAACCCCCTTTCTTTTAAAATTTAGTCTTCATTTTTATTTTTGTTTTTCTTTTACTTCAATTTATGTTTCTTCTTTGCTTATGTGTTTGTTTGCCCCCTTCTCATATTGAGGACAATGTGTTGTTCAAGTGTGGGACATGTTATGCGTCTTGCTTTGAATGTGATTTTGCATATTGTATGATAGTTATTATGTTGCATTTTGTAAATTGTGTGAATGTTTCAACGGTGTAGACAAACTGGAATTGTTTTAATTTTTAACATAGTTTATTAGTTTGTGAATAATCATTAGTTTGCAAAATTAATAAACTGGGGTCTTTAACTAAATATGCAGCTTAATTAGGATTTAGTGTGAGTTTTTCACTCTCTAAATTGTCACATTCATTCATAATTTGAGGCCTTTTGACTTAAGTAGCTTTACTAGTATTTTTCACGAAAACCTGTAGCTAAAACATCAAGTTAGGCAACAAAGATATTTTTGCTTAATAAATAACTATTTGGCTAGCCTTCAGGTTCTGAATAGAGCTAGTAGCCAGTTGATAACATGATATAGCTAAGTCACTGGATCGAAATGCATCACAAATGTGTGCCTTTGTGTGTGGTTTGGTGTTAGAAAGCTATAATGACGTTTCAACCAAGCAGTTTAATAAAAATGACTTAGTTGAGTAACTAGATTGACATTCATCACTAGTGTTTGGCTCTGAGTGAAAGACTTGCTCCTTTTTAAAATAAATAAATGAATGAATAAATAAATAAATAAAAGTTTCTTTATAAAAACCTATTGTAATAGCTTGACTTTTCATGAAAACATAGTTAGGAGTAGTTACAGAGTTTGAATGACCAAAGAATTATTAATGTGTGTGTGCAATTGAAACGGGTAAATAAATTAACACTTAGATTTAAATTAATATGTATATTTAGTACAAAGCCCTTAGACACAGACTTTGTATGTTAATGATTTGATATAGCTTGAATGATTGTGTTTAAAGTTAATTTATTTCATGAAGTTAAAGTCATTGTCTTATTACTGCTTTGTGTGATGTGCGTTTGTTGTTTTCTTTTCTTAAGGACAAGAAAATGTTTAAGTGTGGGGATGTTGATAAGTGTGAATTGCATCATGTTTTAGGGTTTAGTTTGTTATGTTTTAAGTATTAATAAGTAAAAACATTAAGTTTTAAGGGACTGTTTAGACCTTTTTGACCGCGAAAAAACCCTAGGGCTCCTCAGAACACAAAAGGTAGTTAAAGAACAAGAGAAAGGAGATGAGGGAGCTTTTGCATCAGCCACAATTTAGAAACCCTGGAGAGTCTATCAAGAGATTGAGAAAGAGAAGAAGGAAGAGAGACGTGGAGAAGAAGCCTACGCGAAGTACTTCCTAGAACAGGAGGTTTCCTACTATTGCTACCTCCGTCATCCATTCCGATCTTATTTCCAATTTATTTCAACTTTATTATTGTATAGAATTGGCATAACCATAGATGATAAGATTGTATAAGTGTTGATGATGTCTAAACTCACCTTCGGGTTATTTTATTTTTGATTTAATGAAATTTAATTGTTTGTGTTGTTATTGGATTATTGTGATTTAATTTATGTATTTACATAATTTAGTGATAAATTGAGAGGGTTAACCGAATGAAAAGTTATTATATTAGGCTAATAAGAGTTAGGTAATTTAATAGAACAAGAATTAAATCAAATATGAGCATGCATTTTATGAAATGCATCAAATAACAAAATATGCCATAAATAACACTCACTTATGATGCACAAACAGAATCTCAAATTCATCGGACCTCAATCCGGCATTCAATTTTCGTTGAGCATTAATAATTTAGTGGAAAACATATATCATTCAAATATCATATGCAAATATAACACTTCCAATACATTCTCGACTATTAAACTCCTCAGACTATCCAAGTCCAGAATTCATATTCAGATCATAACAGTTCAATAATTGAAAGTTGGACAAAATAAATCAACAATCCTAGGAAGATCATCTAGGTTGACTCACAAGCGCTCCTTTTCCCTTAGTTCCTTGAAGTCCCAGCCATGTCTGTATGCTATCGCTCAATGTGATCCTCAAAAACATATCATACATACACATATCACAATTTTTGTACAAATATGAATTTATTTATGCACATTCATGTTTACTGAATACGTACAATGCATGTTCATGACAATTCTATGTTTCTTATCATTATTCTTGTCATAATAATCATTCATGTATCAATACTCAATTTAACAATTCAGACTTGTCTAAAAACATACTTTTGGGTCTACTTTGCATGGTTATTAACATCAGTAAATTAAAGTAATTTGGCAGGACTTCCTTCTGGAACATTGTTCTCCCATGTCTTTAATTTTGAATGACATGAAAATCATACAATTTGATTCAATATTCTATGAGTTATGCTCACAATACCATAGATTGAGTACATTTGAACTTTTGGCTAGTACATGATCATACCTCGACAGTGTACAACTTATATCTCTCAATTACCAATCAAAATATAAGAGAATAAAATACAACTTTTGTGAAGACACCTTTATCTAATTCTGCATATATCAATACAATTTATTCAATATCAACAGGACATGATTTCTGATTCGGATAGTACTACAGCCTCAGTCAAGGTTCAATTTCGAGCTAGATTTTGAAATGGTTAGAGACAGAATTAAAATTAGAATTCTTCAAGAAATTTTTATCCATATGACTCTACTTTAATATGAATTAAGAATCAACTTATTTAAAAATCTACAGATCAAGATATACTTAAAATATAGAAGCATGTTCAATGAAAATGTTCCAGTTCACTTCCTCATTTTCATCCTAAATTCATCAATCAAATCTTTCCAGAATTATCTCATATGGATATATATTTTCATGAAGAGGATGAAAAATGTGTTATGAGTTTTTTGGTTCAAAAATCAAGTCATTTGGAGGTCAGAAGAAGAAGTTATAGCCAAAAGAATGAAGGATGTTCAAAACTGTCAAACAACAGTATACCTTCACTGTGCACGATCATGCTTGTGCACAATCGTCAAGCACAATCATGCATTTACAATTGTTCCTCAAATTTCATGATCGTGCAACCCCTTCATGCCCCTTAGAGTTGTGCACGATCATGTGCTACCTTTTTTTTTCCTAACTTCTTCCAGCTTTTCCCAAAATAAACCTTCGAGTCAATCTTTCACGGTCATTTTGACAAGGAATATGAAGGATTTAGGCAAAGAATTCTTCTGAAAAAATTTTCCTTTATGCCTTAAGTTTCTAATGAAGTTACTTTCATGCAGGTTTGTTCAGTATTCTGTAATTTATACTAAAAACACTACAGACTATTCCCAAACCATGATAGAATCCCAAAGTCAATTTCAAGCTATATTTTGAAACTCTTAGAGACATAATTAAATTTTGATTTCTTTATGAAAAATATAGCACTATGTCTTTAATTTACTCTAAATCAAACTTCATCCAATTTGGGTATTCAGAGATCAGGTTATTCCCTAAATACAGATATATGTTCAGTAAAATGCTGCATATATCATGCTCCAGCTCACTTCAATCTTTCATCTCGTTAAGCATATCACTGAATCTGTTTCTTCCTTCACCACCCACACATGCATCAACACCATTCATGCACACATCAATCCACAAGCATGAAAATATACACCATTTACACATGCATTCATTAACAAACCTTAAATCCTTAATAGAACTTATTTACACTATCATAAAACTTACTTGACTTAAGCTTCTCTCTCTCTTCTCTCTTCAGAAAAATTCAGAAATGGGGAGAGCAAATGAGAAGGTTCGGTGGATGAAGCAAAGGCAAGGAGAGTGAAATAAGTAAAATACCAAATGGCTGAAGGTTTGGAAGTGTTTTTGGTGAGGATGAGCCAATAATACTAACATGCACAAGTTAGATGGGTGAGCATTAAATGAGGTTTAATGGTGGAGGATGTCGATGGAGACAAAAAATTAAAGAGTTGCGGAAATATTCTTACCCAAAATGTGAGTTAAGTGGCTCATTTGTGTCTTGACACATGTCTCCAATGCATGTGTACATTTGTCCACAAGATAAGCTACCATTTGTCTTTTAGTTATATGTCCACATGCCACTCCATAATTTATCCACTTGTCAACTAATAATTTGCCTCTTATTTCAATATGTTTCTTAATCTAAAATACTCCAAATAATTAGAAATTTCAGAAATCTCTGAAATGTCACCAAAAATTACAAAAATAATTCTAATACACCCAATTCAAAATTTCAAGACATATAAATCCATAATTCACACTTTAATCACATTTATAAATCAATTGTACCTGGAAAATGTCAATGAATGCATGTACAATTATTTCATGAATGAAAAAATTATTCACGTGTATGTGTATGCCATATAATGCATGAAATACATTTCTAAATTCTCAATAAACTTTTATAAATAAAACATCTTAAGGTTCTAACCCTAATAATGGGAAAATGGGATGTCACATTATGAGGCACTTTATAGAAGAAAATACGAAACTCCAGTATGTTAGGATGAAGTAGGTGAAAGGAAACTAATAAGTCCTGAGCTTGCACAGGTGGCAATAGATAAAATTCAAGTTATTCGGGACAAATTAAAGATAGCTTACGATAGGCAGAAAAGCTATGTGGATAATTGCCGTAGGGATCTTGAATTTGAAATTAGAGATAGAGTATTTGTCAAGATTTTCCCTTGGAAAGGTGTACTTAGATTTGGGAAATGCAGTAAGCTAAGTCCGTGTTACATGGGACCATATGAGATCACGTAAAGAATTGGGCTAGTGGCATATCGATGGAAGCTACCAGATGAGCTCGCGAGGATTCACAATGTCTTCCATATATCTATGCTTCATAAGTACCTAGCGGACCTTTCACATGTAATCATAGAACAACCGGTAAACCTAAAGGAAGATTTGACTTTTAAGGAGGAACCAGTATAAATCCTCAACTGTGGAGAACAAGTTTTGTGAAATAAGATCTTCCTTTAGTCAAGGTACTGTAAAGGAATCACACAGTAAAGGAAGCTACATAGGAGCCTAAATAGCAAATTCATACACTGTATCCCCACCTGTTTTAAACATGTATGCCTATTTAAATTTTGAGGACAAAATTTGTACATGTAGAGTGATTGTAAAACCCGGAGCCTTTCCTTTCATTGAATATAAATTTTTATTTCGATGATTAGTGTTTTCATATGAGTAGTGAATTTGGGTGAATAGTACTTTTTAGGAGACCCAATGCCGAAATATTGAAAACATTCAGAGTAAGAATTAGAGTCTAATGATACTGAAACGAATCGAAAATAAGTTCGATCGGATGGATTTCGAGACTTCTGAAAGTTTAGGAGTAAAATTCTGTTTTTGGAAAATAATGAATATTAATGATTTAAAACCCATTTAAAAAATTTAAAACTTCCAATCAATAAGTATTGACTCTAATTAGAGTATTTCATGGCCAATTTGATAATAAGATGACTACGGAATATTTTCGAAACTTAATTTTGTTAGTTGGTGAATTAAATCCATTAAAGGGAAATTTGATCTTTTTACAAGAAGTTAGTGGATTGATGAGTCATTGGAAGAGGACCAACTACAGAATGACATGTGCAACATTAATGCAAAGCATAAAACACAAAAAGTAAGACAAATTAGCTTCATTTGGTGATAAACGTGAAAGACCAAAAGCAAAAGAAAAGAAGAGAGAAACAAAGTGAGATTCAACCAAGAAGACAGAAGAAGAAGAAAAAGAGTGCTACCATTTTGATGGAATTGGAGCATGAATTGGAGAGATCTTTATCACCCTAGAGTTTGGAGGAAAAATTGGTAAGCTTTCCTAGCTCAAATTCTATTTTATGCTGATTTTTGTGTGGTATGGACGCGTTTAAAATAAATGGTGATTTTGAGTTGCCATAGAATAGATAATAAGCTTAGAAGCATTTAAAGTTTGAAAACAAGAAAGTAAGCCAAGAAATCAAGAATGAGAGGGTCGGCCATGGCTAGGGATTTTAATGTGATTCATTCCAAAAATTTTATTTTGATGTTCATAGCATGGTTTGATGCTAATGAAGTAAAGAAATGAAAAAGAATTGAATTGGAAAAGTTTAATGTAAAATATATTGAGTCTAATCTTAAGGGAATTTTTGGTTTAAAAGTATGGTTATGATGTACTGACCATGTGAATGTGATTATGGAAGGTCATTAAATGTACTTGTCACATTGGAATTATTAATTGAAGTGTTATATTATTATCTAGAAAAATTTGTACATGAAGTGTATGTGGAAAGTGATGAAGTTGAAATGGTTTATGATGTGTATGAATAATACTTGGAATGGATCTCGAATTCAATTAAACCGAATATAGTTTTAATGCCTTATTTTCAAATTTGGAAATAAATCCCTAAGCAAAATGTGATTTGTGTAGGTGAAGGAGAGGCATAGACTGCGTAAGTGTGTTGGGCGATAAGTTTAAAAAATAGTTAGTGTATTTTAATTGTTTTATATGAATAAATTCTTTGCAAAAGAATTGATGACATGTGACTTTTTACTATATGATTAAGAGTTTTATGTCAATGATACATTACAGGTGAATATTGCTAGTATAAGTGAATGTTTTAGCAAATATGAATTGAAGTTTGAAATCTAAATTTCATACGATTTGAAGTCATATTGAGATTATGTTACTGGTTAATAAAAAGAAAATGATTTTTTAGCCTATGGTACACTGATAGGTTTTATACATGTTATTATAATGGTGTGTAGTGGTTAACCTAGTGCAGATAAGCGATGTAGAACTAGCTTTGTAGCTTGTGGTTAACCAGTTGTAGGTAAGCAATGTAGAACCATCTCCGTAACTACGTATGTATAGCGATTAACCTGTTGTGGGTAAGTGATGTAGAACCAACTCTATAACTAGTGGTTAACTAGTCATAGGTAAGCGATGCAGAACCAGCTTTGTGATTTTATTCCTGATAAGTATAAATTGCATTGTGTTTTAGGGCTTAGTTGATATATATTTAATTTTTAATTCAATCGTTTAGTATGTGTTTAGGTTAAAATGTCTTTTTTTGATAATTATTTATGTTTTAAGTGTTTTATCCGTTAGTATAAGTCTTTGAGCTTAAATATTATGTTTTTAAGGTACCTTGATGTGTTTATTAGTGTTTTAAGGTCAATATCGAAGAATAGAGAAGTTTTAGAGACATTCAGGCTGAAACAATGGCCATGATCATGAAAAAAACTCCAGAGTTGGCCTACGATCATAACCCACATGCCACGATCGTGACAGAAGTCCAACACATGGCCTCAGATGTGACCCACAATAGTGACCTACATTTGGTAGACAAACAGATACTCAAAAGTGTCAAGTTTTGAGGGATTTTCAAACCTTTGGACCTAAAAAAATCCTAGCGTTGCTTAGAACACAAAGGATATTTAAAGAACAAGACTAAGAAGCAAGAGCAAGCTTTTGCATCAGCCATTTTTTAGAAACCTTATACAGAATTCATCTAGAGATTGAGAAAGAAAAGAAGGAAGAGAGAAGTGGAGAAGAAGCTGACTTATCGTACTTCCTAGATCAGGAGTTTCCCAACGTTGATGCCTCCCATCAGTTGTTCAAATCAAATTTTTGAGTTATTTTCAATTTTATTATTGTATTGAATTAGGAATAACAGTTTGATGATAGGATTTTTGAATGTTCAAATGTTCTAAACTCACCTTCAAGAGTTTTATCTTTGAATTAATGAAATTTGAATGTTTATGTGTTATTTAGATTTATTGTGATTTAATTCTATAAGTGCATAATTCGATAATAAACTGAGAGGATGAATCGAATTAAAAAATAATTAATTGGGCTAACGAGAGTTAAATGATTTAATAGAACAAGAATTAAATCAAGTTAGTAAATTGTGCAAAGAGAGATCTTGCATACGTTTCAGATAGTTTATCAGACAACTTCAAAACTAATTAGCGTTTTAGATAGGTCGTTAATTAAGAAATTGTCACATCTATAATATTATTAGGGGGAGTTAATAGTTATAACTTAAGAGAGAGTAATCAACCCTAGGATCGCCTAGAACCAATAATCAGATAATTCATAATCAGTTAGGTTAGAGTTAAGGATAGGTAAATTCCCTTTCTCTCAATTGATAATTCCCTTAGGTTGATTGTTGGGTGTGTGTTACAATTGCTGAATTATTAATATTTTGTGATTGATTCTTAATTTGATTTGATTGATTGAATTGAATTCTCATTTTAGTTTCGTTATATTTTAATTTGTATTATTTATTCTGGCCTTAGATTTTACGATTAGATTATCCCTCCTCGTGGTATCGACACCTTAGGTATTACACTAACAAACAGTGTGCTTACGGATTATCGAGGGTTTTATTAAAAATTACACACATCAACACCTGATCAATGCCTAAACGTATCATATAAAAAAGAAGTTAGTGGTGGGCTATGTGGTGTGAGAAGGCTCGTGACAATAATGATGCCACCATAATTTACTTTAAAAGTAACTTGAGAAATTTGATTTTAGAAAGCATATATGTTTCATATTGGCATTGTATCATAAGAAATGAAATGAATTTGTTTTAAAGAGATTTCAATTTTTAAATGTGGTATGTATAGAAAGTTAACACTCACTGAGCTCGTTTAGCTTACACCCTTCTTTCTATTTTCAAAATAAAACCTCCCAGGTGCACGCTCAGGGGCTTCAGTATTAGGGACTCCACCTCGAGAGTAGTCAGCTTTGTCACATGCTATGGTGTAGGAATTTTTTCCTTCTGAATATTTTTGGGAACTATTACAAATCTCTGAACATGTTTTAGAATGTATATTTGTTTAAAGATTGTATGTATATGAATGTTTTTAAATTAAGTGCATGAACATAATTTAGCCATTTTAAAATAGTTTGATGTAAGTGTTTGAGGTTTCTTGTGAATGGACTTGAAGTCCACAATTTGTAGTTAAGCAATTGGTATGGATATATAAGTGTTTTGAACTTTTACAGGGATTTTGAAAATTTTGGGAATGTCAAAATATAGTCATTGTGCTGTCAAAATTTTTAATAAAATTGTTTTTAAAAAACTCCACTATTTATATTTATTGAATGTTGAGTTAAAGTTATTCAATAAAAAAAGACAATAGTTTTAGCTCCATAGGAACTTTTAAGTTGGATAAGATATTATTCGGAGGGTTATCGTAGGGTGTCGAGCAAGCCACTTAGACAATTAAGGAGAGGGGCTTGTCAGTTATGTACATTAGAGTTAGTCACATCTAACTTATAGCACTCGTCATTAAAGGAAGGTCCTTTGAAAGCCTTGAAGATGTTAAAATCTACCTTCTTCTTGCCCATTTTAAATGTTAACTTACTCTCGACCCCATCAATTAATGCCCCTCTAGAAGATAAAAGTCTCTAAGACCCTTAATTTCATACTTTATGTCCATTACTAAGAAATCTTCAAGAAAAAATAATTTCCTAACTTTAAATAATAATCTTCCAATATTTTAATTGGATGCACAATTGACCTATCAACTAGTTAGGGAGACATTGAGATAGGCTTGAGTTTTCCTATTCCAAACTTCCTAGAGTAACAAAACTCCTTTTATCCTTTAACTTAAGAGGTCATTTTTTTCTTTAAGAGGTCATTTTTTCCTTTACAAAATTACACTACACTCCTCAATTAAAGGTAACTTAGCATTCTCCTCAATTGTTCCTTTAGATGATTTTGTTAGAGTAGTGCTCTAAAGGCAATCACCTTTAGCACTTTTGCACAAACTTTATTTTGATTAATAAAGTGAAAGGTATTTTTCATTTTTAGAGTAGTGTTTTAGAGCCTAGGCCACAATCTTGGCTCATTGGCTATGATAATGACAAAGTGCACAAATGAGTACATAAGTGAGCTCTTCATTTATGTACACAAGGTCTTACCACTTCTTATACACTCAAGTAAGAGCATAAGGGCTCTAAAAGTGTTGTAGAGTGAGAGAGAGGTGAGAAAGTCTTGTTCTTGCAATTTATGCAACTATTGCATGAATTAAAGTCCATGCAACAAGATTTTTGATCTGTCTTCTAACATTTTGAGCATCTACTAGAACACATCTAGTTTTGTGCTCAAATCACCCTTATACATTGTTTCTTCATCTTGATTGCATGTTCTTGGGTGATCAAGGAATGGTTTGATGTTTGTAACAATCAAAACAAGGAGAAGAAATAAGAAAGGAGGACAAAGAAAAGGTAAAAGTTTTATATTTCATGTTCTTATATATATGTCTATGCATGCATACGTGATTATGTTTTTACGGGGTTGTCATGGTCTCAGAATTTAGATTCCAACACTTCCATTGCTTTCTCATGCATATGATGCATGCCCATGGCATCCCCAATAGTTGTATTAGAGTAAGTGTATGCATGTTATAGATGTTGTATTGAACATGTGCAAAGTTTTTGTTGTGTTATGACTTACATGCATATTGATTTGGAATAATTTCTGTATAAGGTAGAAAACTTTTTTCCTTAGTTTCTTTCATACAAATGTTTATAAGATGTTATATCATGTTTCTGTCATAGGAAATTGCAATGAAATGTCATTTGATATTTTATTTTGAATTAATATCTAAACTATTCATATGTTGATTTCTGGAAAATTAAATGCATGTGCTAATTTTGAAAATATCATAGTAATTCTAAAAATTTTTTTATGATTTTCTTTTACAAAAATGTTTATAAGGTGTTATGTTATGTTTTTAAAAAAGAAAATGCAATTTAATATCATTTTTTATTTTATTACTAATTAAGTTTCATCTTGATGCATGTATGAAGTTCTGGAAGTTCTAGAAATGTGATGAACATGCATGCATGTAAATTCAATATTAATTTTTTAAAAAACTTTTTATAAATTTTATGTATACACATGCAAGATGAGATGTTTCCTTAAAAAATTTTATAAATTTTATGTATACACATGCAAGATGAGATGTTTCCCTGTGTACGAGATGCATGACACTTGTTGTTAAAGTGATTATCTTATGCATGCATGATGTAATGTTTGACTAGTGTTAGAAGTAATATGATAAGTGTCATTCACATATGATGTGCTGGCTTATTCCAATTTATTAATAAATAATTCCTAAGAATTAGGTTTTGGAATTTTTTATTAGACACATTTAGAATGTTTATAAGACTATGAAATTTTTCCAGAATTAATTGAATTTGATTCAATTAATAAATAAAGCCAAAGTCAACATTGGTCATGTTTTTGAAAGTTGATGGAGTTGACTTATTTAATGACTTATAATGTATGTGTTTCAGTTATAAGACTTAATAAAGTTCTTATGTGATAAGAAATGTATTATTTTTATAGTAATAGCATGTTTAATGCATATGTTTGAAATTAGGGTTACGGAAATTTTTCGAACATCGAATTGGTTCCTTTAGTGACTCGTAGGTTAACTTATTTGTCTTGACGATTTTGGCTGTCAAGATAATTTTGGCATATGCCAAAATTGTTTAGATAAATTTGAGATGACCTAAGGATATTATAGATGACTAATTGATGTACTGGAATTCTATAAACCCTAGGGATTAATTTAGAATTAATCCAAGTAGAGCATAACATTTCTAATGAGACTAGAAAAAGGCATAAAAACTAGGATTAAAGTGTTTAATCTGGACATCAAAATGATTAAATTGTAGCGTTCCTAATCCAATCACATTCATAATTCAAATTAGCCAAGACTAACACTAATACCCGATTAGGTTCAAGAGTTGAATCGAATCACGAACTTTAGATGCATAGTCAAGTCACAACCTAAATTAAACCTCCTTTGTGTAATACATGCACTAGACACATTTAAGGGTAGTTATGGACATAGCTTCAATTCAATTGATTTGTCCATAATCTAAATATATATTTATGATATACATATTCAAGATCATCCAAGTATTGATGAGACCAAAGAACAAATCCCTTGACCAAATATTAGGACTTACACCTTCCACTAATATGGCAAGAACTAGAGTTCTTTTAGAGTTGGGATGGGCAAACCCGAGCCCACTCTACCCGAATATGTTCAAACCATGAAAATTAGATTTTCGGATTAATGGGTTGGTCCTAACTAGAAGCATTGATTTGTTGGGCAAACCAAAGGTCAACATGGATGAGGCGAAGTTGGGTCATATTCAAGGGATGTATACAAATCAAGAGTTGATGACCCAATGAGTGTGACAAATCAAAAGTTGATGAAACAAGTCAATAGTTGCATAAATGAATGCAATTGGTATGAATGATACCTACCTATTGACCTAAGATGGCTTATTGGGCAAACCCAAGGTTATTCTTGATGATATCAGACATCGACCCATTAAGAAAACTATAAGTTTTCTCTGATTCCTAGTGAGGGCTATAGATTTGAATAAGAATAGTGGGACCTATAATGTATGTGGTTAAAGCCCTTATCGATATGCATAAATGTACATTCTAACACTTTCTCTCATTCTTCTAGGTTATCGAATCGCACAATGTCTTCTTGTGTTAATCTACACTTCTTATTATATTTCAACAAACTCACTAGACCTAATTTCCTGAATTGGCTATAGAATTTAATAATTGTTATCAAAATTTAAAAACTAGGATATGTCCTAGATGAACCACTTCTCGATCCCCTGCCGATGCATTCAATGATGATTAGAAAGCTACTGGATGATAGTGATTTAGCTAACTGAATAATGCTGGCCTCTATGTCCCTAAAACTGCAAAAGCAGTATGAGGATATGGATGTTTATTCCATAGTCTACTATCTGAGGGAACTCTTTGATGAGCAAGTTCAGTATGAAAGGTTCGAGGCCTCGAGGTTGCTTTTCCGTTCAAAGATGGCTGAGGGATCATCTCCAATGTAGTATGCGCTAAAGATGAATGGATACATTGAGAGGTTAGGTAGTTTGGGCTTCATTATCAATCATAAATTAAGTATAGATTTGATTCTGACTAGTTTGATTAATAGTTATTCATAGTTTGTACTTAACTACTAGATGAACCAAATATGTAATAGCCCAGACCACCCACCCACAGATATTGTCCACTTTGGGGTTTAGGACCAGCCCAAAATTTTACTCTTCCTAGCCTAGTTGGGAAAACTAATCTATGGGGGAGAGGCATCCATACCCTTATAAGGCATACTTCATTCTCCTCTCCAACCGATGTGGGATTCTCATAATCCACCCCCCTTTGGGCCTAGCGTGCTCACTAGCCACCCCCTTTTGGGCCCAGCGTCTTTACTGACACAGCAGGTCAGGAACCAGCTTTAATACCATTTGTAACAGCCTAGGCTACCTACCCACAGATATTGTCCGCTTTAGGCTTTGGTCTTTGGGCCTAGCCCAAACCCTTACTATTTTGCTCTTCCAATCTGAGCTGGGGAAACATGTCTATATAGGAGAGGTATCCATACCTTTTAAAGGCATACTTCATTCTCGTCTCCAATCGACGTGGGATTTTCACAAAATATCCACAATAATACCTAAGCTGATTAATCTGCTCAAAACAGTAGAGCAAACTGTCAAGAAAGATAGTAAGGCTATGATGTTGGTGGACTTTGCTTCTAGTTCTCAAAAGAAGAACCAAAAGAAGAAGAAGAAGTTCAAAAAGCCAAAGAGAGGTGTAGCTAAGAAGAAGGAAAAGGAAGTAACAAAGGGGATATGCTTCTATTGTAATAAGGAAGGACATCGGAAGAGGAACTGCAAAGCTTATCTAGAGTCACTGAAGCAGAAGAAGGTATTAGCTACCCCACTATCTACTTCAGGTATGTTGTTTGTCATTGAGGTTAATACTATTTCTCATCATAACATTTGGGTATTCGATACCAGATGTGACTCACACATATGTGTTGATATGCAGGGTCTTAGGGATAGTAGACTGCTCAAGAAGGGAGAGATGGACCTACATGTGGGAAATGGAGCAAGAGTTGCTGCATTAGCCATAGGGACATACGTTTTGTATCTTCCTAGTGGGCTAGAGTTAGTTTTGGAAAATTACTATTATATACCCATTGTGACAAAAAACATTATATCTATTTCATGTCTTAATAAAGCGAGATTTCATTTAACTTTTTTAAGCAATGGTTGTTCAATTAAGTTGAATGAAATGTTGTATGGTACTGCTACATTGTGCAATAGAATTTACATATTAGATATATGCAATCTAATTTTAAATATCAATGACAATGAAAGACAAAAACGAGATAACTTAAAATCATCTTATTTATGGCAGTGTCGACTTGACCATAAGTGAGAAATGCATGATTAAGCTACATAAGAATAGTAACCTAGGGTCATTTGATTATGAATCATATGAAACATGTGAATCTTACTTGCTAGGCAAGATGACTAAATTACCTTTTAAAGGAAAGGGTGAATGAATGGGTTATTAAACCTAATACGTTCTGATGTTTATAGTCCAATGTCCATTTATTCCAGAGGTGGTTTTGTGTACTTCATTACTTTTATCGATGATTATTCATGATATGGGTATATGTATCTAATGAGATATAATTCTAAAGCGTTTAAAATGTTCAAACATTTTATCCTTGAAGTAAGGAAACAACTAGGTAGAAGTATTAGGACACTTTGATCAGATCGAGATGGTGAATACTTAAACGAGGAATTTCTAACTTTTCTCGAAGTTAATGGGATAGTATCCCAGTAGACTCCACCTTACACACCATAATATAATGGTGTGGCTAAAAAGAGAAACCGAACCTTGTTGGACATAGTAAGTTCTATAATGGGCTTAGCAGATCTACCGAAATCCTATTGGGGTTATGCACTCGAGAGTGCTGCTTATGTGAAAAAATAGAGTCCCTTCTAAGGTAGTTCAAGTTACTCCATATGAGATGTGGACTAACAAAATCCCCTACTTTTCTCATATAAAATTCTGGGGTTGTTCAACTTATGCGAAGCGGATTCAGTCAGACAAGCTTGAAGTAAAATCTGATAAATGTTTATTTATAGGAAGCAATTGGATATAAGTTTGACAATGCTTTAGAGTAAAAGGTGTTTGTCTTAAAGCATGTTGTCTTTTTAGAGAAAGAGTTTCTTCTAAGAGAAGACACTGGGAGAAAAATTAAACTTGATGAAGTTCATGATGCTGAAATAGACACTAATCAATTGCCTAAACTTGAAATTGATGTTTATAGAGATGAATCAACAGTTAAACCTTCTGACACACAAAATGTTTATAGGTCAAGTAGGATATGAAATGTTCCTGAGAGATATGGTTTCTTATAAGTGAACATAATGACATATTGCTCATAGAAAATGATGAGCCTACAACCTATAAAAAGGCTCTAAAGAGTTCAAAATATGAAAAATGGCTTCAAGCTATGAATTCCAAAATTTATTTCATGTATGAAAACCAAGTATGGACTTTGATTAAGCCATCAGAAGGGTTAAAACCCATAGGATGTAAATGGATTTTCAAGAAGAAAATTGATATGGAAGGTAATGTGATTACCTATAAAGCGAGGCTAGTAGCTTAAGGATATCGTCAAAGACAAGGGGTTGGCTATGACGAGACATTTAGTTCCGTAGCCATGCTTAAATCCATTAAAATACTCCTAGCCGTTACTGCTCATTATGATTATGAAATATGGAAAATGGATGTGAAGAAGACTTTCTTGAATGGAAACCTAGTTGAGGATGTGTATATGATACAACCTAACGACTTTGTATCCAAAGATGGCAAAAAGGTATGCAAGCTTAAGAAATCCATTTATGGATTAAAGCACGCATCTAGGAGTTGGAACATCCAATTTGATGAGATAATCAAAAAGTTTGGTTTCTCATAAAATCTTGATGAGACTTATATGTACAAAAAGGTTAGTGGGAGTGCTATCATATTCCTTATGTTATATGTGGATGAACTATTACTAATAGGAAACGATGTCTCAAGTTTGCAATTAGTCAAAATTTGGTTGTCCCAAAATTTTTCCATAGAAGACCTTAGAGAAGCAACTTATATATTGGGAATAAAAATCTATAGAGATAGATCAAGGAAGTTGCTAGGTCTTTGACAATAAACATACATAGACAAAGTGCTATATAGGTTTAACTTTTCTTCCCATGACTCATGCGATAAAACTCTTGAAATCTATATATCCCAAGAAGTAAGATGAGATGACTTACATGAGTATGATCCCATATTCTTCATTAGTAGGATTAATCATGTATGCTATGTTATGTAAAAGACCCGATAAATCATATGCTCTAAGTGTTATGAGTAGATATCAATCGGATCCTAGTGAAGGTCACTAGGTAGCTGTCAAGAATATCCTAAAGCACTTGAGTATGACTAAGGATTTATTTTTGATATATGGAAATGGAGATCTTGTAGTTAGCGGACATACAGTTGCCAGTTTTCAATTTGACCAGGATGACTCCAAATCCTAGTTAGGTTATGTTTTCACACTAAATGGTGGAGCAGTTAGTTGGAAGAGTTTTAAACAAGAGACAACTGCACATTCGACGACTTAGTAAGAGTACATTGCAGCTGCGGAAGCAATAAAAGAAGCTATTTGGATTAAGAAGTTTGTTATGGAACTTGGAGTGGTTTCTAGCATAATAGACCTAATATTTTTGTACTGTGATAACAATGGGGTTATTGCTAAAGTTAAGGAACCAAGGTCTTATCAGAGTTCCAAGAACGTACTCTGGAGATATCACCTGATCAAGGAGATAATTAATGGAGGTGATGTGAAGATTGAGAGAGTGCCCACGGATTAGAACATCTCTAATCCTTTGACTAAACCACTTCCACAAATAAAATTTGATTCGTTTGTATTCGCCTACGATATTAGATACAAAGACGATTAGCTTTAGTAAAATTGGGAGATTGTTAGAGCAATGCTTTAAGGCAATCACCTTTGGCACTTTTCTACAAACTTTATTTTGATTAATAAAGAGAAATGCATTTTTCATTAATTTGATATTCTTTTGTACTAATTAATGTTGATCTTAAATCAAATTAATGAAGTCTATGATGCAAAACATGGCATGAAGGAAATCTTGATGAAATCATGATATTAAGATTTTTATCATGTGTAATTATGTTAGTATCTAAATAATCCCATAGGATTAATAAGACAGGACATTATTAAATCTAGACAAACTAGCACATGTTATGCTACTGGATTTGATCAAGCAATGGATCTCATAAACTGTAAACATGAGATGTTTAAAGTTAACATGTGGATGCTTACTAAGGGTAGTAAGTACATCGAATGACTCGTTACGAGATTATCATATGGATGATCTATCAAATGTCAACGATTAATCTCATCATAGCAATGGTGCAAATATCCTTAGACTTGAGGCACTCAAGGATATCTTGGATATTAATCCTGTGCTTTGACATCATTCCTTGTTACCTCAAGATGAGGTCACTCTTAGGGCAGTGATTAGGTACAACTATTGGTATTCGAAGGCAATTGGGTAGTCAATCTAGGATTCAACACTCCTGATAGAAGGAGATGATAACCACGACCTCTTGTCAGGATCATTACTTAGGAGTCTCTGGCCAAAGCAGTTATGTCTCATAAAGAGATTCTTCAATGACATATTAAAGTAATGAGATCCTAGGGCAAGAATTAACATCACTCGGACTAGATGTGATGTAATTAGTCTAGTGGAAGTTGACACATAGCCCATACTATGAACTAGGTAGGGTATAGTATGGTGAAAGGATGAACTGCATGGTAATTGTCTATGAAAAGTTTCATAAGTTTAATAATTAACAATTGAAGAGTTTATATGTTAATCTATTTATATTCTGACAAATTGCCATCATGAAACCCTTCATGATTAGATTGAATTAAGAGTTAATTCAATTGCCTAAAATAACCGAGAACCTAAGGGTCACACGCATAAAAGATCGGATGAAAAACAAGTATGTGTGGCCTATTTTAAATAGACTGTGATCATTGTAGAAGGCGAGCCCATTTTTTAAAAGCGCCATGATCATGGCCAATGCAAATTGGTATAGAAATGAGTTCTTCACTTATGTATACAAGCTTCCTTCACTTCTTACACACTCAAGTGATAGCAAAAGGGTTCTAGATGAGTTCTAGAGTGAGAGTGAGGTGTCTTGAGTCTTGTTCTTGTAATTCATGCAATTGTTGCATGAATCAAAGCGCATGCAATAAGATTCTTGACCTATCTTCCACCATCTTGAGCATCTACTAGAACTCATCAAGTTTGGAGCTCAAATAGCCTTTGTACATTGTTTCTTCTTCTATCTTCGCATGTTCTTGGAGATCAAAGAAGGGTTTGGTGTTTGCAACAACAAAAAAGGGAGAAGAAACAAGAAAGGAGGAGATACAAATGGTAAAAAGTTTTGTTATTTCATATTCTTTACATATCTTTGCATGCATGCATGATCTTGGTGTTTTTAGGGTTGTCATGCTGTTGGAATCTTGATTCCGACACTTCAGCTCCATCCGCATGCATGTGATGCAAGCAACCACCCCAAAAAAAATTTGACAATCTAATCAAAGGATTAGGGAAACATAAAGAATACATCATAAGATCCGATAGATAACAACATCCAATCTAACTTGCAAGAAGATCCATTAAAATAAAAAAATTAGACTTAAAATTATAATTTCTTTATTTTGTTATTGTTGTTCTGCATGTTTATCTTTGGTTTTGTATTATGTGGATAGGAACTAAATTTGTTTAATGCTTAGGTTTGATTATGTTAGTATCTAAATAATCCCTAGTCATAGGATTAATAAGACAGGACATTATTAATCCAGACAGTCTAGCACATCTTATACTCCTTGATTTTATCAAGCAATGGATCTCACAAAGTGTAAATATGAGATGTTTAGAGTTAACATGTGGATGCTTACTAAAGGTAGTAACTACATTGGATGACCTGAAATGAGGTTATCATATAGATGATCTCTCAAATGACAATGATTAATCTCATCATAGCAATGGTGCAAATATCCTCAGACTTAAGATACTTAGGGATATCTTGGATACTAATCCTGTGCTTTGACATCAGTCATTGTTACCTCAAGACGAGGCCACTCTTAGGGTGGTGCTTGGATATAGCTATTGGTATTTGAAGGTAACTAGGTAGCCAATAAAGGATTCACCACTCCTGATAAAAGGAGAGCCTCTTGTTGGGGTCATTATTCGAGAGTCTCTGGTCAGAGCAGTTATGTGTCATTGAAGAGAGTCTTCAATGACACATAGAGTAATGATATCCCTAGATAAGAGCTAATAACACCTAGACTAGATGTGACATAGTCAACCTATACTATGAACCAAGTGGGATATAGTATGGTGAAAAGATGAATTGCACAGTAATTGTCTATAGCAAAGTTCATAAGTTGGATAATTAACTATCAAAGAGTTCATGTGTTAAATCCACTTATATTCTGGCAAATTGGCATCATGAAACCCTCTATGATTTGCTTGAACTAGGAGTTGGTTTAAATGCCTAAAATAATTGAAAACCTAAGGATCACACGCATAAAAGATCAGATCAAAAATATAGTGTGTATGGATCAATTTGAGTATATGAGAGATAGTATCAAGGAATTAAGAAGTGCATTTCATGCTCATGCATCATTTAGCACACATACACATTAAATTGATTATTTTACACATTAAAATGATTATACATGCATTCATTGACATTTTTGGGTATAATTGATTTATAAATTTGATTCTTGTTTTGAATTGTGGTTAGTTTTTCTTGAAAAATCAATTCGATGATGATAAGTATTGATTTAGAATTTTTTGTGAAATTTAGGAAATTTCTAAAATTTTGGGGTATTTTTAGACTAGGAAAAATGTCAAATGTTAAGACAATTGATAAATGGTAGTAGAAATAAGAATCAAATGGTAATGGAAATTTTAATAAAGGGCTTTAGAAATTATTGACAAGTGTCATTGAAAATTTGGAGGAATTTGGAGTTAAGTGGACTAGTTTAATAAAAGAACTAAGAGTAAACCTATGGAGATTGGACATGTGGCAAGTGACATGTTTTCAAAGTTAAATAAATTGTGAGCTAAAGATATGATTTGGCAAGTGACATATCTTTAGCTCACAATTCTTTTAACTTTGAAAAACCATTAAATGGTTTTGTATCTTGCTTTTTCTTCCTCTCTTCGTAATCTTCATCATCTTCTTTGTTCTTCTTCTTTGTCAAGATTTTGCTTCACCCATCTACATCCACATTACACCTTGCTTTTATCTATCTTTTGCTACTCCCATCTTGTTGCCATCTTCATCTTGTCTCTAAAACCTAACCTAATCTACCCTAGAAAGTTGACGACCGTGAGCATGGAGACATAGGGTTTCTTAGTGATTTTGAAGAACTTAGAGTTTTATCAAGTTATACTTTAATCTTCATGGGTAGTTTTAAATGCAATGTTTTGAAAACCGGATCGAACTGGTCGGTCGGACTGAAAAACCGGTGAATCGGAGCATGAAACGATCCGGTTTAGCCCGTATTTTTTGTGAGTGATTGACCCGTTCATTTTACGGTCGGACCGGTAAAAACCGCTAAACCGGTGAAAGAAAGAACTGGCCGGTCCATTTAAAATGCCTTGATTTTAATGATTTCAACTTGAATGAATATTATGATTAGTAATCTTTTTTATGAAATATGAATAGTGAGTTTTATTATCTTATTTTGTGCTGTGTTGAACTTAAAAAAAAACTTGTATATTTTGAAGTTTGAAGGTTTAAGTTAAGTTTACAATTAGATAAATAATTAAATAGTATCTTTAAAAATTATCTTATATATATAATATATAAAATAAAAATATATATATTTATTAGTCACCGGTTCGATCACGGTTAAGTTCCGGTTGAACCATTGACTATTAAATCAGTTGCTTCTCTGGTTCAATCACCGGTCCGGTTTTTAAAACATTGGTTAAATGAAACAACTATAATGAGTAATTTAAGATTGATGATTATGATCAAGAAATTGATTCTTTTGTGTTAACGTGGATGGTAACAATAATAAAAAAGATTATATCTTAATTTTGTGGGTTAATGTATGCGTGAGCTGTTTTAGAAAGAAGCAATTTCGATGATAAAATTTAAGAGATGAATGATTTTGAACAATGGAGTTCGAAATATGATGATGTGTGGATGAAGAGGTAAATGGAGTTATGTCTTATTTTTTTATTATAAGGAATGGTAAATTATGAGTTTTAAGTTACGGAAAAGGGAATATTTTGGTGTCTTAAAATGAGATAAATGAAAGTGATAATTGGGTTAAAACGAAGGCGTTAAGGAAGTACAAAATGTGTAGAAAATTGATATGGAAGAGTATATAAATATGTTCTATTTTGGGTTTTGTGATCAATCATGGGTTTGAATTGTGTATAGATGATATTGAGCTGGAATTGAGATATAAATGAAGAGGTTATCAATTTGAAATGATGGATTTTTGATAATAAATTGTTGATACTATGAATGTAATATTATAGAAAAAGGTTAGGATTTAATGAATGATAATATGTAGTTGAAGATGCTAGATCATTTGATTAGAGGTTTGATAGTTTAATGCAATCAAATTGGTATTTGAATTAGTGTGGAATGATGTTATGTTATAGGTAAAGAATTCTGGACATTTGGTGAAAATTTGGTGTTAAAATGTGTGTTGAATTCTGATAAAAAGGGGAGAAGAAAGCATTGTAGGGCACGATCATGTTTTTACATGATCGTGACTCAACAGATCGAAAACAGAAGCACAATCATGACTTTTCCTAAAAATTACGATCGTGCTTTTGCACAATCGTGACCCGTCAGTTAATGTTAATAGTGGTTTTTTAAGTGATTTATGAACTAATCAATGTTAGGGTGTTTCCATCTAAGGTATTTAGGTTTAAATGAGATCTTAAATGAATTTAGTTGATGTTGAATGAGGAGATTAAGGTGAGTAAAGTGTATTATGCATTAAAGAATGATTGGAAGGTGTTGTAAATTGATTATAACGTTTATTAAGGAAATATACCTGTGGATTTGTCATTGAACATGTATAATACCAGACACCTATTTATGTGCACATGATTGATTATTTATATGATTGTGCAAAGTAGTAATGTGTAAATGTATATGTTTGCATGATATAGAAGAGCACATTGAGTGACGACTTTCAGACATTGCCGAGACTTCAAAACAATAAGCTAAAAGGGAACAGCTGTGAGTAACCTAAGATGGCCTTACTTTGATTGTTTGTTTGTTAAATTGTGTATTGAATTATTATATGATGTGTATGTACTGATTTTTGAACATTAAATTTCTGAGGCATTTGATGCATGAATAACACATTGGAAGTGCTCCTTAAATGTGAATATGATTGACTAATTGTTTCTCAACTTAATTGTTGAACGCTAGATTAAAAGTCCAATGATGAATGTGAATGTGAATACAAATGTGAATGTCACTGATTGATTATAATGATTGAGTATGTGTAACACATTTCATTACATAAATGCATGAAAGATAAAGTAATTATGACTGGAGTTGACAATGAAAACGAGCTTAAAGCTCATAGTGTCATATGAGCCTCTGGCTCATTATATAAAATGAGCCATGAATCCCGAACGGATAAGGGACAGTATTAATGAGCTCGGTATCCACAACGAATAAGGACAGTGGAAAAACACCCAGTCACAAAAACGTAACAAACCAATGTGAGTCTCATGAACATTCGATACGCACATGATACGTATGATTTGAATGATTGCGATGTACTGATGAAAGGTATTAAATGAAAAATGTGAAACCTTACGATTAAAGAATTTTTTTATGCTAGATGTTGTCAAATGTGATTTATATGATTGTATGAATTATTGTGATGTGTGATATGAGTGAACCATCGAGGATGGTTACTTCATTGGGTTCGCAAAACTCACCAAAATTGCAACATTGACTTTTTAGGTTTGAGAGTGATGACTTAGCTTCTAAGACAGCTTAGAAGAGATCTTGTACAACTTTTGGATAGAAGACATGGCTCAAGGTTCGGATAGTTGGGACTGAAGGATTTAGATAAACTTTTTGTATAATTCCTTATATATGTAGCATGTGTTGTAAATAGAGTTGTGGACTCTGATAGGTCGTTGATCTTGTACAAACATGGATATTGTATGTAATGCTACATTGTATCTTATGTTTTATGAAATGAAATGAGAAAATTTGTGTTTTGGAGATCATGAGATTTATGTTTTTAAATTATGATGCCATGTGTTAGTGAAAGTGATATAGTAGCGTTCCATTTCTGTCGGTCATATACACGAACATCCATAGGGCATATGTGTACTGTTGGATGGGAGTGGGGTGCTACAGTTAGGTTGGCATCAGAGTATGGTTGGCATCTATAAGGATATATAGAAATGTTAGGCATGAAATATCGTAAGAATTGCAGATAGTAGTTAAAGTTACTGTTTATTATTGGTCATCGGCCATAGGTGATCAAGTGGAATAATCAGCTGACCTACGTTCAATAGGAGTACGTAGGGAGTCATCTGTGTCTCAACTTGAGGGAGTGCCTCCCCAAATTCCTGAGAGAAGGGAAAGAAGGTACAATAAACCACGCAAGCAGGGAGCTGTGGACTTTTATGGAAGTACAGACCCTATAGATGTCGAGGGATGGTTAGAGAGAACGAAGGGGATCTTCAACCAGATGGATCATGACTCGGACAAGAGGTTTAACTATGCAGTCTCCTTACTATAAGGTCTAGCTTACCAATGGTGGAAAACTATTCTAGGTAGTACCACCAGACCTTATAACTTGAGATGGGAAGACTTTTTTAGAGTCTTCAAGGAGAAAAACATGCCCAAAATCTACCTGTATAGAAAGATGAAGGAATTTCTGGATTTGAAGCAAGGCAGTTTATCGGTGGCTGAGTGTGAGATAAAGTTCAATGAACTGGATTTGAAGCAGGGCTATTAAGTCATCAATTTGTACTTATTTGATCCTTAATTATCTTTAATGTGATGAAATTATTATCCCAAATTAATGGAATTATCTTATAATTGTTTGCAGATGATTTTCAACACCTTAGAGATGAAATTGAATCAAAAAGATGAAAAAGAAATGAAGAAAATCCAAAATTCTAAATATGGCAGCAAGTCAGTCATTAGACGTGGCCACGTCTAAGGATGGAATAAATATGCAGATCTATTTTCAAAAGTCAAATTCGAGATTCTCACCATCTTTGAAGATTATATTTCCATCTTTCAAGGGGATTGACCACCTGAAATTAGGGGATATAATATCAGACAAGAATCAAGAAAAGATAGGAGAGAAATCGGAAGAAGAGGCATTAAAAGGAGAAAAATGTGAACAGTACACGTAGGTACTGTTCACGACACTGTTCATGCATAGAACTTAGGTTGTTTTTCTTCTTCTGTTTTTTATTTTTTGCATAATTGTCCTACACTAGTTTCTAGTTTTCTTTTAGAATTTTCGTATTTTTCAGTAAAGGACCAGAGATCGAGACTTTATGCTTTGCTATTTCTTTCGTTTTCAATTCTAACATGAGTAGCTAAACTTTTTGTCTTGATTGAGGAGATCCATGTTATCCGCTAATATGTGTGAGATACTTTGAATAAAGTTTACATTGTTAACAAACATTGAATATCTTCCGATTTACTCTCTCTAATTGAATTCATTGGTTTCTAAGTGCGCAACTAGGTATTAATGTGTTCAATCGCTAGATTAACGAAATAGGACGTTCAGTTTCGCTAATCACAAGTAACAGTTAGGATTGTCTTCTCTAAGTCAGAGTCGAAAAATTCTAAGGAGATATTCGCTTGATTGATTGCATGTCCTACATGTATTTCGCTTGCTCATTGGTTCTTGGTTCGTAAAACTATTATCCAATTAAACATATGATTGTATCTAGGTTGTTGTTTAATAAGAATGCTAGGATACATGTTTCTAGTTATTACTCTTAAGAGAAAATATTTCCAATGAATGTTTGTTAATGATTGCAATTTTATGTCGGTGATCCATATTAGCGCGACATCATCTATGACCCGAAAACCAAGGTATTTTCCCATTAATTTTTTAGATTCAATTATTGGTTTCGATTTGCAAATTTTCTTTTATTTCTTTTTTTTATATTGCGTGAATTAAAGTCCCCCCTTAATTTCGTTACTTTGTTCCATTCTTAATTTCGTTACTTTGTTCCATTTGAATTCGTAATTTCGTTACTTTGTTCCATTTGAATTCGTAATTTCGTTACCACTAAGATTCCTCGTGGGAACGATATCTGCTTACCGCTACTACATTAAAGTGTATTAACGGAAGTAATTTCTCTCAAATTTGGTCGCAAGTGACAGCAGTTTTGGTGCCGTTGCCGGGGAATTTTTGACGGTTTATGTACGTTACGCTTTCAAATCAATCGGAGAATTTGTAATACAATCCTGAGATCGAAAAGAATGTTAAAAGACTGCAGAAACGGACCAAATATCAGAAGGAGATGCAGAAATTCAAAAGAATGGTAACAAACTGCACTCTTTGCGAACTAGTCGCACCCACGGACGCGCAACAGCCCCACTGCATCAACATTCCAAACTTAGGTGATAACAATACTTTTGAATTAAAATCTAGACTGATTCATTTATTACCTATTTTCAAGGGTTTACCAAGAGAAGATCCGTATAAGCGCTTGATGGGAGGCACCCCATCCGTATCCCTTTCTTTTATGTGTTTTTTTTAGCAATTTCCTTTTATTTTCATTTTTAGGTTTAATTCAATTCAGTAAGGAATTTAAATTCACATTTTAATTTCTGTCATTTTTATTTTTCATCTTTTCTTAAAAAATAAATAAATAAGTTAAAAAACGAAAAAAAATTGGCTTACCGCCACTACTTGCTTTCCCACTTTATTTTTCCCCCTCTTTGTTTTTCCCCAAATTCCTTCTCTTCTCCTCACTCTCCAGCTGCCGCAACTCTCCACCAACTCCCCTTAATCACTCAATTTCATCTTTTAACTAAAAATTCATGCAATCTCCTAGCCTTCCTTGCCCACTCACCCATCAACCCTCACTTGTGATTTTGGTGTTCGCGTTATTGTCTTCTTCTTTTGCAGGTTGTCTTCCACAAAATTAACATAATGCCCAGGAAGAAAAGTGAATCTCGTAGGCTTGCCATGCCCATACATTTTGCTGCTGATGTTTCTCCACTTTTCCACACCACTGAACCACCTTGCGCCACATCCGCCAACACCTTGATTTTGGCACTTCCACAATAGAGAAGCTTTCTTTAAATTTTTCATTTATTTTTATGCTTCTTTAACATTGAGGACAATGTTGGTCTAAGTGTGGGGGAAAGATTTGGATTTTTTATGTGTGAATATTTTCGATTTTTGTGTGATTTTTAATGAATTTTGCATTGGTTATGCATGTTAAGCCATGAAGCTTGGTCATATTAGTTTGGATGAGATTGGGTACATGCAT
>JAOSBN010123904.1:0-94661 GCA_027563595.1 Erythroxylum suave | reverse complement strand
TTTGTAGTGATTGATCGTAGCTCACCCTTATCGTAGGATATGTACCGGAATGACCTGCGGGCGTCCCGGTGTGTGCCTTGCGTTAAGGGGGTGCTACAATTTCCATCTTTTTACATCCAAACTGAACTCAATTTTAGTAATTGGAAACTGCTCTCACTTTGAATCAAAACAAGTTTACTCTTTTTTTTAGGTCAATTCAAAATAAGAGCTTCCTATTTGTGATGATCATAAATAGAAAGCTCATATTCTTTATTCATTGATAACAGTTTGTTGGACAATACTGAACATAGTTTCCAAAAAATATACAAATTCTGAAATCAATGCTATAATTAAGCAACTCTTTCTTTTAAATATCAGTTTTTGACTTTCAATTAACAACTAATAGATCTATAGGACATACCTGAACATAAACCTCACAAGTAATGCATTACTGAATTTAAAATAGATTAGACCATAGAAATGCTTCGATGTAATTAAATTTTCATAAGGATATTGAATCGTTTTAGGTAAACAATTTGTGTGGGATAAGGTGATCATGAAACTTTGACCAATGTACCTTGCAGCTTATATTGTTTGTTGAACATACATCATGAGGCCAGTTAGCATAGGGAACATATCGAAATAGTCATGAAAAATTTTGTGTTTGGTTATTTCTCTTATTTGAGACAAGCATGAATATACAAAAGTAATCCCTTATTTTTTATTTATTTATAGTGAAAAGAGTTCAGAAGAGGTTGTTAATAACAAATTATTAAGAGAAATAGATAATAAAAATTTCCATCTGATATTTAATAACAAATTATTAAGAGAAATAGATAATAAAAATTTCCATCTGATATTTAATAGTTGGTCAATTCATAGTCTAATAACAAATTATTAAGAGAAACAGATAATAAAAATTTCCATCTGATATTTAATAGTTGGTCAATTCATAGTCTAGGTAAAGTCCATCTTGTTGTCATCGGAATGAACAAGAACAAATCGGTTTTAATCAAAGTAATAAAGATACCAATTGTTGTTTCAAAAATGCCACTTATTTTCTCTTTATTTATTTCAAAATTTTCAAGGCACGAAATAGAAATATTGTGATCGCCCATGTAAAGAACTATTACAAATAATGAAGAAACTAATATGTTTATATAAGAAGCAACATAAAATAAACCAAATTTGATACCTAAATATTCGGAGTAATAACCTGTTACTAATTCTTCTTCTGCTTATGGTAAATCAAAGGGTAATCTCTCACATTCTACTAGAGAAGAAATTAAAATAACAATAAACCCTATAGGTTGATGCCACAAATCCCCCACCTAAAAAAAACCGTCTTTAAATTTTGCCTTAACTATATCAATTATACTTGAACTATTAGATAATCATAGTTGGTAGTAACATCACTGCTCATAGCACTACTATAGAACTATACATGAGATTTTCACCTCATACGACTCCTTAAAGGTTATAAAAAATCTAAGGACCAAATTCTATTATTTATCTTGATATTTTTGCATCATAGATAGGATCATAATTTATCAGTTGTTCCCAAATTCGACCAATGGAATTATGTCAGCTATAATATTAACATTATAGAAAAGGTACTTCTGAATTAATCTCATCCTTTAAGAATTGCCATTTTTCCTTTATTTTGTTATTGAGTAATAACTTAAATCCCTCAATAAAATCCATCTTGTAGAAATATCAATACATATTCATTCTATAGTTTTTGATTATGAGAAATTATTAGGCATTCCCTTACCTTAGTTCAAGAATTCTTATTTGAATTTGATCTCTGTGACTATCGATATAGGAAATAAGAAAAAAAAAACCAAAGTGAATGTATAACAAATAAAGGGAAAGTGTTATTTCATTCTTGATAGTTATTTCTTTGATCAATGATGGACAGTATACTTTAGACCAGAATCGGGGGGAGTACAACCTGATCATTTCCACCAATTTTTTGCTCCAATTTATATTCTTTTTATAATTAAAAATTTGAATTGAAAAGATACTTAACATTCTTTTTTTATATTTTTATATTAAAATTAAATATTTTTTATATATTAAAATTAAATATTTTTTATATATTAAAATTAAATATTATGTAGAAGTTTTCTTTTGCATAAATTAGAGAACCTATATTACTAATCCGTTGTGTATCTTGGTCTTCCTATTCATCCACTCATTATATTCTTTCTCAATCTTCCATTAAACATAAAGTAATTCATATACGTTAAACTTAGACTAATTCATATAAATAAATGATAGTAAAAACTCAATAAGGCTATAGGACTTACTTTTGAACCCGCTTCAAGTTAGGATGATTAATCAACGAATCTTGGGGCACCTGGTCTAGTTTTCTTATGTTTATTTCTGTTTTACTCTTGTACATAAGAAATGAGCCTTGATTTTTTTAATGCGCATTTAGAAGTTATTTTCTTTCATGCATATAACCACCTAATTAAATTCATCAACCCAAATACTGAATAAAAAAATTAAAGATATCCTATTCAATTCATTTCGACTTCTTTTATTTTATTATTCTAAGTCAAAAAAAGGTAAAAACTTATGTATTAATGACCCACACATAAAGCTATGGATAATATATAGGAAGTTAAGGTTATTTGGTAACTAACAAATTGAGCAGTAGCTCATAGACCACTTAAAAACTAGTATTTATTATTTGATCCATATCTTGATATAAGTAGTCCAATAGGAGCAATACTTAAAATGGCAATCCATAAAAAACGTCAATAGTTAGATCGACTAAAACAAGGCGATAGTGAAAAGGAATTACTTAATAGCTTAATAGAGTTGATATAACTGTTATGGTCTATCCAATACTCACGAAATGATTATCACCTCAAGATGGAAAATGATTCTCTTTAAAAATTAATTTTGTGCCATCTACTAGAGCTTAAAGAACTCCCAAAGGATCGACATATGGCAGTTCAATATGTTGTTGTATCCTTGCAGATATTTCTCTTTCTAACCACAAAATTACTAATATACCTATTGCAGCTACAAATATAAGAGTAAAAATAGGTACAAGCATGCCTACAATTCCATAGATCCCATTTAAGTTTAAGGATTCCAATTTGGGAAGAGAATGCATACCTTGTACTTCTCTTATCTTAATTGCTACGTAGTATTGTTACAATATCAGCCAATTTCATTTTTTAACTAATTGAGAAATAATTTAGAAATCGATAAAACATGGAGGACAAATTTTCCAGCGCTAAGCCACCCTGATCCCCTATCAAAAAAACTCCCAACTCCCTTTTTAGGGCTTTAACTCTCACATAAAATTCTTGTTTCAGCAATTCAGAAGTAGGAAAAGTTTTTTACTAGTGAATCAATAATCAAAATCATGCCACTCTCCATCCTATTCTTGATGAAAATTCCTATTTTTTAAATTCTCATAGGCCCCCCTTGAATTCTTTCCAGAGCCTATTGAATAATTTTAATTGATTTTATCATTTCACCCATTTGGACTAAATGAAGAGTTAATGAATCACCTTCTTTTTTCCACTAGATTTCCCAATCAAATTCATTGTAACACTCATAATGGTCAACTTTACGAAGTTCGCATTGGCATCTAGAAGCTTGTAGCATTGGTATGGATAACCGCCAATTTATTGCTTCCTTTGTACCAACAATATCTATTCCTTTAACTTGTTCTAAAATAATAGGATCTTCTGTAATAAGTTTTTTATATTTCATAATGCTTGTTAAAAAATAATAATAGAAATCCAAACATTTATCTGTCTAGCCATAAGGTAAAACAATAGCTACATACTAATGGTAGCTTTGAATAAATAATATACTAACTCTCTTTCTTGAAAAATATAGAGGAAAGGTGTTTTCCCACCAATATCTACCATAAAAGGGCAAAGCCTTGATAGATGAGAAGCAATACAGCTCAACTCTAACATAATTACTTTGATCTAATTGGCTTTTTTTGGTACTTGAATATTTCCTAAGATTTCTGTCCGTTTACTGTTATTGCTTTTGTAATCATAGTAGCTAAATAATTCCAACATGTTATATAAGGCAAATATTATATAATTGTTTAGTTCTCTGCAATTTTTTCCATTCCTCTGTGTACATAATCTAATATTGGTTCACAATCAATAACATCTTTACCATCTAGAGTAACCATGAGTCCAAGAATGCCATGCATTGATGGGTGGTAGGGACCTATATTAACTATCATAAGGCCTTTTCTTGTAACTAGTACATTCATAAGGGATTCCTCGATTCATTCTTCCATGAATTACTGAAAATGAAAAGAAATTCATCCAAATTCATGATCTAATAAATAATAAATCCAATAATTCAAAATAAAAAACAACTCTTCAAATTAACAAATTTGTGACTCTGAATACCCAGCTTCGTAATTAATTTCTTTATAATACACTTTCTTTTTATTTACCAAATAAGGCAAGAGCCATTGGCGTTTTCCTAGTATTTTTCCTAAACCTCTTTGAGATAAATAGTATTTTTATGTAATTCCAAATATAAAGTAAGCCTTCGTATCTTATTAGTGAAATTGACTATTTGTTATTTAGAATAAATATTACAAAGAAATAAAAACAACTAATGAATAATGCCAATTCGTTTGAATTTAGTATAGACATTAATCTGCACTTTGTTATGAATTTTATAATGTTGTCAAATTAAATGAATTATTAATCAATCCAATTTTTGATATTTTGTGTTAGAGATACAAAAAGATGGTATAGTTCTTCGTTTAAAAAAGAGAAAACTTTATACCTCAACATGAAGCAAAAATTTTTTGATTAATTGGTTTCTAAATCCAATTAATGTGTGATTGACTTATATGTATCAAAATAGCATATAAATGTAAAGCAATATATATACACGTCTTTTTTTTCTATACTAAGATATAGGAAAAGGGACATATTTTTATTGAATTTTCAATTGTTATATATTATCCTTACCATACTAAAACACCTGGCATTATTGGTATTAAACCAATAGTGATTCATACAAACTAAATCCTCTAGTCAATAAGTGGGCTAAATAAAAAGGTTTGATTTAATTAGTTGATTTTTATCTCCATCAATATGTTGGTTTTGATTGAATAATCTACCGCAGGTTTCCTTGGGCCAAACAGAGATTGGCACTCGAGTGCAAAGGTAGAAGGGAGCTTGATTGCAAGACCTACCTGACGAGCAGGGACGAAAGTTGGCTTTGGTGATCTGATGGTATCGAGTGGAAGGGTCATCCCTCAAGGGATAAAAGTTGCTTTAGGGATAATATGCTGATCTACCCAAGAGCTCATATCGACGGGATGGTTTGACACCTTGGTGTCGACTCTTCACCACCTGGGGCTATAATATATTCCAAGTTGGTCTATTCGCCTATTAAATTGATATGTGAGTTAGGTTCATAATGTCGTGAGATAGATCGGTCCATATCTGGTGTGGGTGTTTGAACATTAAGAGGACCTTTCCCTAGTACAAGAGGACTGAGAAGGATGCACCTTTAGTGTACCAATTATCGTGCCTATGGTAAACGTTAGGTAGCTAATTGCAGAGTGGATAACTGCTCAAAGCATAAAAGTAGTAAGCCAACCCCAAGATGTGTGCTGTTCTATTTTGACTTCCCTCAAGCCCCCGATAGCACAACCAAGATAGTGAAGAGTTCTCTGCCCCTGTGGGGATGGAGTGAAAGAATTTTTTAGAATTCAAGAGAAGGTCATAGAGACACAAGTCATTTATCATTATGACAAGTGTCAAGTGGAAGTATAGTGATGCATGCAGCTGAGGCATCCAAACAAATCGATAGATTTGAACCTTGATCTTACATCACCCGGTCAATTAGATCAGGTATTCGTCATCTATTTTCCCTGTTCAACTCTTTGACAACATGAAAAAAACCAAAAGCTTTGCGCCCCTCTCCATCGATCAAAAGGATAGAAGGGTAGAGGCCTTTCATGTCCCCTCTAGTCGAGAATTGGCATTGCACAATTACTAGCCAATAGAATATGCCTTTCTCTCATTCATTTCTTCGTTCATGGTTCGATATTCTAATGTCCTAGGCATAGAGGAACCACATCAATCCATCCTAAACTTGGTGGTTAAACTCTACTATCTTCAAGATACTATAAGGGGGGTCCTGCAAAAAAATAGCTTGACACCAGGAAGATAAAAAGCTTAACACACCTCATTCTTATTACTCTTTCAATATGAAAAAAATGAAAAGATCATTTTATTCCAAACACTAAATATGAAATTCCTTCTCTCCCACTTCACGCATCAGAACACACCATTCTTATAAAAAGAGAGGTACTTTGGCATCTTTGTAACCCGAAATGGTTGGGAAGAGGAAAGGTTCCTTTTTTAGGGTTCTCTTGGGAACAGATCTAGTAGAGACAGGGTGGGGCCTATAGTTCAGAGGATTAGAGGACGTGGCTATGAACCATGGTGTCGAGGTTAAAATTCCTCCTAGCCCACAACCAACCAAAAAATGAAGAACCTTTCCTTTAGGAGGTAGGAAAATTATGATCGTAATAACAAATGTAAAGCTATAGAGCTTAGGTATGGGTGTTTTATCGAAATAGAATGGCTTTCATTTTTCTTCTTTTTCTTTTTCATTTATTATTTATCATTACTTTTTGTTTACTATTTATCATTAATAGTATAAAATTTAAATATAGTATGCTTAGATTGAATTAGGATATTTTTTAGTTTACTTTCCATAAGTCTTCCTCAACTAAGCTTGGGATGAATAGTAGAGCAAGTACAAGTGTTAGTAGCATAGCAAAATGTGTTTTTCTTCATTAATATGTTTGCTCGCGGTAATTGTGGCCTCTCTAGAGAATCGACGATTGCATCTTTGGTGTACTTACCAGTATAAGTACATCTGAAAATTCTTAATTGGCTAGTTGTAAATAGCCCAAACCAGACTATGGAGCAAAGGATTATACCAAACTTACCTACACCAAGGCACCGATGGTGATTCTCAAATATTACAGAATAGAATGTGATATGATGAGATAAAATGTAATAGAAAGAAAGACACAAGGAATGAGTGAAGTACTCTTAACGATCAAAGTGACCTTTCGTTCCAAATTCTTGAATTTGAAATGAATTAAATCTCCCCAATTAGGCCTCAAACCTACGACCAATAAGTTAACAGCCAACCACTCTACCACTAAGCTACTGAGGAGAAATTGGAGATTCTATCTTATAGAGCCCAATTCTCGTTCTCAACCCATGACCAATATGAGCTCGAAGCTTCCTTTCTAACTTGTAGAACTTCTTTGTATTGTCTTTGTTTCATGCCTCATTTCATAGGGATCCTTGAAGTGTCTATATTTCATTATATTCTATCTATAGCCTAATTGCATTCATTTAATATCCCCTTTAGAATCATTGACATAAGCGTTTCTAATATATCTTTTTATATTTTTATATTCTGTTATATATGGAAAGTTTCAAAATCATCATATAATAATCCAGATATTGCATAATCTATAAATTCCAATAGAAAAAATGGAGGTTTATGATGATTTTGAAACCTTTTATATTAGGTAATCTATTATCCTTATGCATAAAGATAATAAATTCAATCTTTGTGGTCAAACTCTATTATGGATTTCTGACCATATTCTCCACGAGCCCTCTTATCTCTTCCTTCTCAGAGCTCAGGTTATAGAAGAAGGTGAAGAAGGAATTGAGAGGAAGGTATCAGCAACGACATGGTTTATTACGAGGCAGCTCATGATTTTCATGTTGATCTATTATGAACCTCTACATCTAGCTTTGGGTAGACCCCATATGGTAATCATCATAAGAGTACTATATTTTTTGTTTCATTTCTTCTGCAACAATCACAAACACTTTTTCGATTATTGATCTACTACCATAAATTTAATGCATAATATTAGCATTCAACGTGTATTCATGAATAATCTCATTTTTCAATTATTCAACCATTTCATTTTATCAAGTTCCATATTAGTCAGATTACTCAACATTTATATGTTTCGATGCAACAACAAGATCTTATTTATAACAAGTGGCTTTGGTGGTTGCTTAATTGCTCACATTTTATTCATGAAATGAGTTGGATTGATATTTGTCTAGATACAACAAAAGAATTCTATTAGATCATCTAATAAGTACCATGTGCCAGAATTGAGAATTGTGTCAGAGTTGAGAAATTCTATGGCTTGAATCTTTAGTATTCTCTTATTTATTACCCATGTCTACTCTTTAGGTAGAATACCATAACCCATTTTTGCTAAAAAACTACAAGAAACCTAAAAAACGATAGAAAGGGAGGAAGAAATAGATGTGGAAATATAAACAACTTCTGGAACGAAATGGACTAAACAAGAACAAGAGGGATCCACTGAAGAAAATCTTGCTTCTTCCCTTTTTTGGAAGAATAGGAGGGTCTGGAAAAATCAACGTAACAGAAGAAATCCGAATGAATGGAAAGGAAAAAACAAAGGATAAATTCCATCTTCACTTTAAAGTGACATACTATCAAAATAGACTTGTTTATGAAACTTTTTATCTAGATGGGAATCAAGAAAATTTGAAGTGAGAAATATTGATAGATAAAGATCTCTTCTAGTTTTAAAAACCTCTTGTAACTACTCTTTTCAACTCTAAATGTTAGAATCATCCATTTTGATATTAAAAAAAAATCAATTTGCAAATGTTGTAAGAAAGGAAATGTCAGAATATTGTTTTTAAACATTTCGAACTGATGGCAAAAAAAGAATCTCTTTCACATATCCACCTAGTTTATCAAGTTTTTTTAAAATGATAAAAAAAGGTCCCTATTCAATATAGGAAAAAATCTCCTCTAACGAGTTGTATAATCATTGCAGTTTTGATAATAACCAAAAAAATAAAAACCTATGTAATGAGTTTATAACTAGAGTTAAAACTCTAGATGAAGGAAATTCAAAATTTAAAAAATTTAAAAATATAGTAAATAAATAAAAAGATTAACACAACAAATAAATAAACTAAAATATAAGATGAAATATGCCCTCCCCTTATATATTTTATAACCTCCCCTAAAAAGAGACTTATAATACCTACCCCATTGGTAATTCCATCAAGCCCTCTCCTATCCAAAAAATGTGTCAATACTGCTAATTTTTGTGCAGCCCCAATTAAATTTTGCATAAAAGCATCTATGTAACCATGATTATAAAACCAATCATATACCCTATTTAGTTCTTTGTCCAAAAGAATTCTTTTAGGTCCTTTTTGAATGATAAAATTAAAGAAGTTCCAATTTTGTAACAATCAATAATTAGGATTACATAAATAAGATTCTATAATTATTCCGACATAAGCTATACTGATTGAAATGGTAAGGTTTGTTAAAAATTTATACCAATTTAGAGAATTATCTGTATTATTTGGATGCAAAAGATTTAAAGAAGTGGTTAACAATTTGGACAATATATCCATATAAACCCTTTATTGATTAAATGGATTAAAAGGAATTCCTGTGGCTCCAATTAAAAAAATAAATAGTACGAAAACAAACATAGGAAATAACATAGTATCGTTTGATTTACAAGGATAGGAAAAAATACTTTTAACACCAAACAAATTAATAGTCATAACAATTTGTTTCACATATTTTTCGTCACCATCATTTTGATGTGTCTTCATCCAAAAAAAAAAAAGTCCTTTCATTCTCATTATTATTCATTGTTAAATTATTCAATATTACTAAAGATAATAAACAAAAGTTCTTTTCAATCATTGTGATCCTTCTTTACCCGATGGAGATATTGAATAGAATGAAATTTTTTTCTGCTATAATTTTTAAAATGAATGTTTAAATGTCCATCAAAAGTAAGTAAATAAACTTGAAACATATAAATGTCATTAATACTGCTATGAAATAAGTTGTATGCTAAAAACATAGAAACATTTTCCGTGGTTTATAATTTCTGCTCGAAATTCTACGTATTTTGAAAATAAGTCATTGTATTAACTTTGGTTAATGTAATACATTTAAAATATGTGACAAAGAAAACAAAACAATTAAGAAGGTGGATCGTTTTTCGCCTTCTCTCTCAGGAGTTCTTTCTTATTTGGTCGTCCCTATTTTTCTAGGGTATTTTATATATCTTGTCTGCTTTTCCTATGGAAGAAGATACTATTTCTACTGACATGTAGAACCTTGCAGTTGACGAGAATGATGACGACGGATTAGTTTATGGAGAGCAAGACCTTGTTGTTGAAGATAATAGAAACTTGGCTATTGTGGGTCGTTTCCTAACTGATAAGAATATCAATTTTCAGGCCATGAGACAAACCATGGCCTCGTTATTCCGACCGTTAATGGGAATGCAGGTGAGGGCATTGATGGTGGCCAGTATTTATTTCAGTTCTTCCATGAGGTGGACGTCCATCGTATCCTTAATATGAGTCCTTGGACTTTCGATAATCAAATTTTGTTAATGGCTCGTTTTACTGATTATCCATCACCATTGGATGTTCCTTTATTTCACTTTCCCATCTGGGTTCAGATTAAGGGGCTGAGGTCTGGTTTCAGGCAGGATCGTATTCTCACTGACATTGGCAATAAACTGGGTGACTTTATAGAAGCAGATCCAAATAACTTTACATCTTCTTGGGATTCCTATATGCGAATAAGAGTTAATTGGGATGTAAGGAAGCCCATTCGATCGGAGTTTAAACTTAAGGTTGGCAATGGAGGGTGGTATACGGTTGAACTATTTTACAAAAGACTTCCGTCATTCTGCTACATCTGTGGATATTTTGGCCACACAGAAAGATTCTGCCCCAAACTCCTAGAGTTTGAACCAGGGAAGGCTATCCGTAAATTCTCTCTAACATTGAGAGCTCCGTTGAGAAGACGGTAACAAAACATTGGACAGAGGTGGCTGCGTTCACCGGTAGAAGATAGTAGTTTCGATGGTCAGAATCTGTGTCATGATTCTAGTAGTTCCGATTTTTGGGGAGCTGATTTGGCAAGAGGGCAAGATAAGGGGAATGGCGATATGGTTAACTCCAAGAATAAGGAAACTGTGATATTCTCAAATCCTTTAGCAATTAACGCGAATACAAGTTCAAGGGAGGTAAATATGGAAACATTTACTGATAATAATTCAGAATCCTTGATTTTTACGGAAGTCAAAAGGAAGAGAGTGGGCCAGGATCAAACTCACGTGACCCAGGGTCTTGCTTCTCATGTAAGCATGCCCACTGATCCGAATCAAACTGTATCGGTCGGTTCAAATTGAACCCGCCGCTCAAAATGAGTTGCATAAGTTGGAATTGCCGTGGGTTGTGCGGCTCATAGGCTATTGAGCATCTAAAGTTTATTGTACTTGAAAAATGCCCAGTATTTATTTTCCTTATTGAAACTCTCTGTCTTTCGAATAAAATTAATGAAATAAAAGATTTATTGGGTTACAATGACTTTTTAGTTATTGATTGTGTTGGACATAGTGGAGGTTTAACTCTTTTGTGGAAATCAGTGACTTTGGTTTGAACACTTAATTTATGTAGCCGTTGTATTGATGTTGAAGTTACGGTTGAGTCAATTGGTTTTTGGGGACTTACTGGCTTATATGGTCATCCGGACAGAGCCCGTCATATAGAATCTTGGAATTTATTACAAAATTTAACTGAAAGTAGTGTCTTACCTTGGGTTTGTTTGGGAGATTTTAATGATATTTTACATTCTTATGAGAAAAAGGGTGGTCGCTTGCAGCCCCGAAACTTGATTGATGATTTTCGTTTAGCAATTTCTGGCGCAGGTCTGGTCGATTTCAAAATGATTGGGTATCCTTTTACTTGGGAGCATGGTAGGAATTCTGGTCATTTAATTGAATCTAAGCTGGACCGTGTTTTAGCTTCACCATCTTGGATTTCAGCTTTTCCTGCAGCTCAAGCTGTAGTTTTGGATACTTCTTCATCCGATCACCTCCCCATATACTTAGAGTTACGAAAACATGTTAGCAGAAAGGAAGCAAGTCGTTTTCGTTTTGAAAATTTTTGGCGTCGAAATCGTGCATGCAGAGATATTATTTTAGGAGCCTGGAATAGAGATTCTTCATTGAGCATTGTGGACCGATTGCGAAACTGTGGTGCTGACCTATTTCCGTGGGGCCTTGAACTGAAAAAGGCAGATAAACGTCAGTTCATGGAGAGCAGGCGTATTATGAAGGAATTAAGAGGGTCACAGTTGATAAAGGACGTGAACAAGTTTTAGGAAGCTAAGGCATAATTCCATCGCTTGCTTCATGATCAAGAAACCAGATGGAAACAGAGATCTAGGGTCTTTTGGCTAAAGAAAGGTGACAAAAATACCACCTTTTTCCATTCCGCTGCATCTTCTAGGCGTAAGAAGAACCAAATTCAAAGACTTAAGGATGAGAGTGGTAATTGGATTGAAAACAAGTCTGCTTTGGGATCACATCTTGTTAAACATTTTACATGTGTTTTTTCTTCAGCCAGTGGTAATGTGGAAGGTGTTATTCAGCATGTCCCAGTTTTTGTTTCAGCTGATATGAATGAGGGTTTATTGGCACCTTACTCAATCAAGGAAATTAAGAATGTTATTTTTGCTATGCATCCTGACAAAGCACCAGGTATGGATGGCTTAAACCCATCCTTTTTTCAAAATTATTGGGATATTATTGGACCTGCTATATCTGCTGCTTGTATCCATTACTTGAACTCTAGTACTTTTCCTGCTGAACTGAATAAAACTCTGCTTGTGCTTATTCCAAAAAAAGATGTGCCACAGACCACTAATGATTTGAGACCTATAGCCCTTTGTAATGTGCTGTACAAAATTATGAGCAAGACTATCTCCAATAGGTTGCGTACCATCCTGCCAAGTATTATTTCCCCTTCGCAGAATGCGTTTATGGCAGGTAGAAGTATCCAGGATAACACTATTATCGCTTTTGAGCTTATGCATTACTTTTTACATAAGCATCATAGTTTGGATGGCTATGCTGCGTTGAAAATTGATATCTCTAAGGCCTATGATAAATTGGAGTGGAATTACCTGGCTGCTATTCTTGGAAAAATGGGTTTTGCTTCACAATGGATTTCACTGGTCTTAAAATGTGTCACCACGGTTAATTATTGGGTTGCCTTTGATGGCCATTACTTGGGCCCTATTGCTCCGTCTAGAGGTATCAGGCAGGGTGATTCCATATCTCCGTATTTATTCATCCTAGCTGCGGAAGGTTTATCTAGACTCATTCAAGCACAAGTATCAGTTAATTTATGGCATGGGTGTCTTGTTGCTAGAGATGCACCGCCTATTCATCATCTTTTCTTTGCCAATGATAGTTTATTGGTTTTTAAGGCTAAATTGTCTGAAGCTACTATTGTCCGAGATGTAATTGATGTTTATGCGGAGGCTTCGGGTTAAGAAATTAATTTTACGAAATCTAGTGTATGTTTTTCACGTAATGTTTCTACTCAAACTCGGAATGAAATATGCGAGTTGGTGCATGTTACAAAGTAACCGGATTTGGGTAATTATTTGGGCCTCCCTACGTGAGTTGGTTTGAATAAAAAGGAGATTTTTGCTTTTCTCAAAGACCGATTATAGAGGAAATTGAACTCGTGGAAGAACAGATGTTTGTCTAGAGATGGGAAAGAGATCTTACTTAAAACTGTGCTCCAGGCTTTACCTATTTATGTCATGAATCTCTTTCTTTTACCTAAAACTTTTTTTTGGAGCTCCAAGGCATTATGAGTAGATTTTGGTGGGGAAAAGGAATGAACCATGATAAAGGCTTGAGCTGGGTTAGTTGGGAGCGAATGTGTAGGCCAAAGAAATATGGGGGTCTTGGCTCCAAAAAATTACATGAGTTTAATTTATCTTTAATTGGAAAGCAAGCTTTTAAGCTTATTTTGTACCCACATTCCCTTGTTGCTTGCGTATTGAAAGCAAAGTATTTTCCACACACAGATTTTTTAAATTCTCTACTTCACCATAATCCAAGTTTTCTTTGGCTTGGTATTTGGGAAAGTAAAGGCTTGATTGAAAAAGGTGGTTGTTGGAGAGTTGGAGATGGTTCGTCCTTATCTATTTGGGAAGACAAATGGCTACCTTCCACGGTGTCTATGAAGGTTGTTTCTCCTAGACCTTCTAATATACCTTATCTGTTGGTTTCTGATCTCATTAGCCAAGATAGACGGAATATAGCAGTGATATCAAACCTATTTTGTAATGAAGACCGTGAGGCTATTTTAAAAATCCCACTCAGTAAAAGAAGACCTATGGATAAATTCTTCTGGTGATTTGATTCTAAAGGGGCCTATTCCGTTCGGAGTGCTTATAGACAGCTTACCACTTTTATTCCTACACCTTATCAGCAAGCCACTTCTTCAGCATGGCAGCATGTTTGGTCTTCCAAGGTGCCACCAAAATGTCTTAATTGCATATGGAGATGTTGTTCCAGGGCTCTGCCGATTACCGAGGCTTTGCATTCCATAAATATTAATGTAGCAGTTCCTTGTATATTCTGCAGTGGAGAGGTTGAGACTGATTTTCATGTCTTGGTTCGTTGCCCTTTTGCGCAAGATGTCTGGGCCATGTCAGCTATAGCACCACGCCCTATACATGCAGAAACATTTAACTCTTGGCTCTTCGGTCAGGTTGCTTTAGTCGGCAATGAGGAAATAAAGCAGATTATTATGATTTTATGGGCCTTGTGGGAAGCTAGAAATAACATACTTTGGAAGAATATTCAATCGAATGCAAGGCAAGTATGTCGACGTGCTCAGAAATATTTGTGTGATTGGGAAGCTGCTCAGATTGGGCAACCGACTACGTCCGTTGTTCCAAATTTATTCCAAACAACTTGGAGCAAGCCTCCTATGGGTGTTTTGAAATGTAATGTGGATGGTGCTTGCTTCCAAAATTCACATGGAGGAATTGGATGTGTTGTAAGGGATAGTAACGGACATTTCCAGTGTGCTTTTCAGGCTTCCTATATAGGCTACCTTGAAGCAAGTACGATAGAGGCATTGGCTATTCGATAGGCGTTGAGCTGGATCAAGGAGGAAGGATGGTCATCCATAATTTTGGAATCAGATTCTCAAGTTTGTGTTCGAGCTATTACAGACCCCATTTATAGTGACTGTTCTACTTTTGGCCTATTAATTGATGATTGTAAATCCCTTCTTTGTGAGTTGAGGGATACTCATCTTATGTTTGTGAGACGATCCGCAAATAATGTGGCTCATGCCCTGGCAAGAGCTTGTATTAGTTTGACGGATTTTGTGGAGTGGCGCTTAAACCCTCCATCTTGTATTTTTGATCTTATTGAACAAGAAAAATAATAAAGTCTCACAACTTTTACTGAAAAAAAGATAATAAGCTGTTATCATGAAAATAGGGAAATACAATCTACTTTCATTAAGAAATTCATCTTTGGACCAAAAATAGGTGAAAAGTGGAATCCCACAAAGAGAAAGGGTTCCTAATAAAAAAATGTTTTTATAAATGGAATATGCTTTGTCAAACCACACGTGAGAATCATATTTTGACTCTTACTTGAAGAATACCCGATAATAGCTTTCTTTGAATGAATAATGGAGCTGGATTCTGAAAACAACAAATCTTTCAAATAGGCATGAGTAATTAAATGAAATAAGGTGGCTCGAGAGGACCCCATACCCATAGCTAACATCATATAACCAACTGAGACATTGTAGAATAGGCTAAACTTCTCTTAATATCTTTTTGAGCCATAACTAAAGTAGCTCCTAATAGTACTGTTATTATACCTATTGAAGCTATTAAATTCATTGTGCAAGGTATAGCTAGAAAAAGAGGAAGAAGTCAAGCTACAAGAAAAATTCCCGCTGCTACTACTGCTACCAAGTAGCAGCATGTATCAAAGCTGAAATAGGAGTAGACCCTTCCATGGCATCTGGCAACCAAACTTGAAGAGAGAATTGGGCTAATTTAGCAATTGCACCCAAAAATAATATAATGACACACAAATTAACAAATAAATATTTCTCCTTATTATTGCCAATCAAGTTATTGAAAATTTCAAACAAATCCCTAAATTTGAAACTACCCGTTATCGAATAAAGGCCTAAAATTCTTACTAATAAACCCGAATCCCCTACATGATTTTTTACAAATTCTTTTTGACAAGCATTTGACACAATAGGTTTTGTGAACCAAAACCATATTATTAGATAAGAGCACGTTCCAATCAATTCCCAAAAAATATAAATTTGTATCAAATTCGAAATGGTAACTAATCCCAACATTGCAATATTGAAAAAAATCATATAGGAAAAAATCTCAAGTAGCTTTAATCATGAGCCATATAATTGTCACTATAAAGAAGAACCATAATTCCAATCGTAGTAATTAGCGTTGAAAAAATAGGGGTAAGTGGGTCGATCAAGTGGTCGAACACTAAAGAAAAATCATTATTGAGGGTCCAAGACCATACATATTGATAAATAGAACTGCTACTTATTTTTTGAATAGTCAGATCGGTTGAAAAGATCATAACTATACTGATTACTAAAACACTTGGAAAATATAACAGATGATGAATTTTTTTTCTTGCCATCAGAAAAAAGGAGGAATCTTGCTCCTATTAACATAACAACTGGAAGTGTAACAAAAGGTATAACCCACGAGTACTGATATGTATGTTCTATATTTTTTTAAAACTTATGTTTTAATTAATTGTTTTTTGTTTTTGATTCGTCAATTTTTTTCATCAAGAAGAATGGGAATAAAATAAAAATAAAAAATAAAAATAGAGAAAAATATACAAACTTAAATGCAATTTTCATGAAATTATATATTATTAATTAGTATAAATCTTTTGGAAATACTTCACATATTCAACCCAAGAAGTGAAAACAAGTCAAATGATATCACCAAAATACTAGGGAAATGCTTATTCTAAAGAAAATAAAAAAAGAAAATGAACCAAACTTTCAAAATTGCAAGAATTTATATATATAGAAAAAGAATAGAGACTTATCGTAAAACTATTACTTCTTATTGATAAGAATAATAAAAAAGAGAATTATTTGAGTTTCTTTTGTATTGCGTATTTTGGGGCTCATTTTTGAACTTGCATTAATTATGTTTATATTAATTAATTATGTTTATACCAAAGGGATATGAGATTTGACATTTTATCTTTACATATACATAGGTTATTTTTATCAATCTTCTATTTTTTAACAAATTAACTACTAGTATCATTTGGATTTTTAAATTGAATTTCAATTAGGTATAATTTTTCCTTTAGCATTACTTTTTACTAGAATTCCAGTTTTTTTTTTAGTTATTAGAATCAATGAGGTTTAGCTTCTTACCCCCTTTGCTTGATTATATCGCATATACACATCTATAAGTGGAATATAATGAAAAATGATAGAAATTGAAATTGAAATCGAAGCAAACAGACTTTCCCTTTGTTTTTATAAACAGAGTAGAGTTTGGAAACTCAATAGATAATTAATGAATAGTAAAAATCATTTTTTTGAGCTATAGGTGCCTTTCACATCCAAATTTACTAAATAACCTCTTTTTTTTAATGGCAGTTCCAAAAAAACATACTTCTCTATCAAAAAAGCGTATTGAAAAAAGATTTGGAAACGAAAAGGATAATGGGTAGCGTTGAAAGCTTTTTCATCAATTAAATCTCTTTCTACTACTAATTCAAAAAGTTTTTGGGAGCAATAAATAAAAAATCAAACGTTAAAATAATTTAACTCCCATTTAGATGTGGAAAAACTTGAGTTTTTATTATTTCAAATTTTAGTTATTATTTAAATTTTAGTTATTATTTTGGATGTTTTATATTATAATATTGCCAATATATTTCTACAAAAATAAAAATATAAAAAATATTTTAAAATGTAAAACAAATAGAATAGAATAATATTTAATATAATAAATTTTATTAAATAATTAATAATGATAATTTTACATAATTAATAATAAAATAATAAAATTTTTATTAATGAAAAATATAAAATATATTCCTTAATTGTTTAATGTTACTTTACTGCTTTGAAGTAATCAATATTTAATTTATTAAATTGACTTCCTTTCGTTTTTGTGGTATCGTATCTATTTTCATATTTTTATGATATCGTATATATAATGTAGAAGAAGAATTTTTAGTTTTCTGAATTAAAAAAAAAAGAGCGAACAAAACTCGATTTTTTTACATGGTATGTGACGATCAATACCCAATTGGGTTGCCAAATCGTAACGATTAATACAATAAAAGCTTTCTATAAATCCTTCATAGTACTATAATTAGAATTCAGAAAATTTTTATTTATAAGAGTTTCAACTACAATAATAAGATCATAATAAGCATTATTATCTTAAGGGTTTTTGTTTTTATAGGAAACATTCAAATCCTTATTTACTTGTTTAAATTTAAGGAAAGGTATCTTTTATTAATTTGTTCATTTCTTGGGAAGCAGTGTTAGAGCATCTCGATTCGAGTCTGAATGGTTACATAAACATCTTTTAATTTTCAAAAGCACACAATAAGTCGTATAATGTCCTATAATAATTTCAATTCTTAATTTCAATTCCATAAAATTGAGGCCTTCTCTTTTCATTTCTTTTTTAAGCTCAAACTTTTTACGATATTGTCGAGTTTAGAACATATATTAACTCATATATCTTTTTCGTTCATTTCAAATATAATTACAATTCATTTGATAACTCTATCATTCGATAAATTTGTCCGACTATATGATTGATTAGAAAAAGGTGTAATAACTACTTTTTTCTGTATAACAAGAATATTAGTTACTCGTTGGATTTGTTAAGGACATTTACCATTAAGTAATTTATCTGAATCATTAATATTTCTTTCATGGGCTTTCTTTATTATTCATATAATTCCGTATTTTCAAAACTGTAAAATAAATTTAAGCATATTAATTCTTCCAAGTAATTGTTTTACCCAATGCTTTGTGAATTGGAGTATTTTAACTAATATACATCAATCCGAAATATTAGTAACCGCTCTTTGATCCTAGTGGTTAATAATGCATGTAAGTATGATGATATTGGGCTATGCTGCTCTTTTATATGGATCATTATCACTTCTAGTAATTACATTTCGAAAGGTCATAAAATTTTTAATGAAAGCACTAATTTATTAAATGATTCATTTTCCTTTGGTGAGGTCCAATACATGATGGAAAGAAGCAATGTTTTAAGCAATACTTCTTTTGTTTATTGTAGGAATTATTACCAATTCAACAATTAGACCAGTAGGGTTATCATATTTATTCTTTTAATTGTAGGTTTTCTTTCGGGGGCAGTCTAGGCTAATGAAGCATGGGGATTATATTGGAATTAGGACCCAAAAGAAACTTGGGCATTTATTACTTAGGTCATATTTTCGATTTATGGTCATACTCGAACAAAAACCAATAAAAATTGGAACAATTTTAATTCTACAATTGTCACCTCTATCAGCTTTCTTACAATTTGGATATGCTATTTCGGAGTTAATTTTTTAGGAATAGGGTTACATAGTTATGGTTTATTTACAATGAAATCTAATTGAATTGAAACAAGAGTCTGACAAATAGACGGATAGGATAACATAATACATATGTATAACAAGCTTTGACATTTGACATATATAACAAAATTTTGGCAAAACATTGAGAACATATCGAATCCCGATATTACTTGATCCAAAGAGTTCTCGCAAACGCCAAACATATCTTGTTCCAGTTCATTTTTTAAATTAAATTTGAAAAATGGAAGTTTTTTTATTGTACAGCAAGTTACATTTTTTTAAATATGATGTTTCTCTCCTAATCATATAATTCCGTATTTTAAAAAGCGTAAAAAAATTAAGGATATTAATTCCACCAAGTTATTTTTTACCCAATACCCTACGAATGTGTGTCTTTTAATTGATATACATCAATCCGAAATACTAGTGCCCGCTCATCAATCCCAATGGTTGATGATGCATCTAAGTATGATTATTTTGGGCTATGTCACTCTTTTATGTGGATCATCATTATTAGTAGCACTTCTAGTAATTACATTTCAAAAAGTCATAAAATTTTTCATAAAAGCACTAATTTATTAAATGATTCATTTTCCTTTGGTGAGGTCCAATACATGATGGAAAGAAGCAATGTTTTAAACATTGCTTCTTTTTTTGTTGTAGGAATTATTATAGGTTTTAGTTGATTCAACAATTAGACCAGTGGGATTATCATTCTTTTGGTATAGGGTTTATCCTTTTAATTGTAGGTATTCTTTTGAGAGCAGTATAGGCTAATGAAACGTGGGGATCATATTGGAATTGGGACCTAAAAGAAACTTGGCTATTTATTACTTAGATCATATTCGTGATTTATTGTCATAGTCGAACAAAAACAAATAAAAATTGGAACCATTTTAATTATGCTATGGTCATCTCTATCAGCTTTCTTATAATTTGGATATACTATTTTGGATTTAATTTTTAGGAATAGGGTTACATAGTTATGGTTCATTTACAATGACATCCATTTAAATTGAAACAAGAGTCTAACAAATAAAGGAATAAGACAGTAAAACACATATATATAACAAGCTTTGACATTTGACTTATATAACAAACTTTTGGTGAAACATTGAGAACCTTTTGGATCACGATATTACTTGATTCTAAAAGTTGGGACAAATGCTAAACATATCTTGTTCCAATTCATTTTTTTAACTTAAATTTGAGAAAAAGGAAGTTTTTTTATTGTATAACAATTTACGTTCTTTTTAAATATAGGATTCTTTACATATTTATTTTATTCTATGTATATATATATATATATAAAAGAATAATTTATTTTCTTTTTCAAGTATGGGTTTTTGTCGATAAAAAATCAAATCGATTCAAGTGAGGTTTTCTATAAAGTATTAATAAGCTAGACCCATGTTGTGAGTTATTTCATGTCGTAAATAGACTCAAATACTCAAGAAATCTGTTGGGTAGAAGGATTCGCACCTCTTACAACCGACAAAGTCCTCTGTTCTTGGAGTAAAAGCAATTTGATTAACATTACATCTATCCCAAGGTATCATTTCTAATACATCCATTGGACAGGCTCGAGCACATTGAGTACATCCTATACATGTATCATAAATCTTTACTGAATGTGACATTGCATTTATAATTTTTTTTGAACATCGTAATTTTTCAATCTAGTCAATTTCTAACACAAATCCTATATTTGTTTAGAGGATAAACATGTATTTAAATTCTAGATGAATCAATGATTTATTAGAACTTTTCTATTCAATTTTGAATCAATCGAGGAGAGAGAGATAAGGTACTTTAATATCATACGTTTTCGTAAACATTATCAGATACCTTATTATCATATTCATCAATTCGAATTGATAAATAAGGATATTTTAATTTATATCATTTATACTACTTATTCAACAAATTGGATGGATTGATAAAGATTGACTTTTTGTTACGATAAATTGACGAAACAGTAACCAGCTCAACAGCTGCCTCAATAGCTATGATAGTTATAACAAAACTAAGAAAATATTTCCCTTTAATTGGAGATTATCCAAAAAGTCAGAAAATGTTACCAAATTTATATTAACTGATTCAGTATAAGTTCAAGACATATACCATATTTCAACTCCAGATCAATCCGTAGATACCAACAGAAAATAAATAGACATTCAAAACAAATACATGTTTGAGCATGTTTAAACAACTCCTTTTCATTTTTGATTTATTTCAATAAAAAAACAATTGAATGAAACATCAATAAATTAGATTGATTAGAATAAGAATGTCAGAAGAACATACCAAAGAAATATATAGATAATAAATTAAATAAAAGAACTTATACATGAATAATCTTCAAATTGATTTGAAATAAAATGGATGTCATAAGATAGAACGAAGTTTAATTTGAATAACGATTGACAATTCTAAATATTTATTATTGATAAGCAACAACAATTGCACCTATCAAAGCAACTAAAAGAATTATTAAAATGAACTCAAATGGAAGAAAAAATCTATTGATAAATGAATTCCAATTTATTGAACATTACTTATCAAATCTTGCTCTAAAATCTGGTTTGCTCTTGAAGTCCAAATAATATCATACCAAGACGTATCTGAAACACTAGTAATTAGTGAAACAAAAATACTTCTACAAACTAAGGAAGTAACTCCATTCCCAATAGTGAAAACATTGAAATCTTTGAAATATTTCGAACCATTCATAAACATCACAGTGAATAGAATTAAAAGATTTATATCTTCCACAAAAATAAGGAGCTGTGCAACCACTACAAAATGGGTGTTTGATAAAATATAGAATGAGGATATACAAACAAAAACCAATGCCAATGGAAAAGCAAAATAAATTGGGTTGGTAAAGAATACTACTCGTAGCACCTTCAATATCAAACCAATTCCAAGAAAGATTAAAAGAAAATCATTTATTAGTCCAGGAAATCCTTTGTGCATAAAAAAAGAAATAAAAAATTGAATTATATTTTCATGACCTTAATGACCCGACCAGGAAAAACTTAGTTCTACTAGATGCATAATTGAATTACGCTTAAATTACTGAAACTTTTTGGGTAATTTCAATTAGAATGAATTATGAATAAAATTATAGATGTATTAATAGATTTGCAATCCAAATTACGCAAATTAGGGCGGGATGCGATTCTCAGCATCCAAATATAATATTTGTAGTTTTTCTGTTGTGTTGACCGAGCAAAATAAGGAAAAAGCCCATTTTATTTTTGTCTCTTTACATCCAAATTGAACTCAATGTTAGTAATTGGAAATTGGCTTTTAATCCAATTTGAATCAAAGCAAGTTTACTATTCTTTTTTAGGTGAATTCAAATTTTTTTGAATTGTATAATCGTCAATTACTGACATTGGTAAACAACCTAAAGCAATTTGATTATAATTCATTCATAAGTAGAAAGCTCATATTCTTTGATTATTGATAAATAGTTTGTTGGACAATACCCAATCTAGTTTCCACAAAATACAGAGATTCCAAAATCAATATATTAATTAAGCAACTCTTTCTTTCAAATATCAGTTTCCATTTTCCATCAACAGTAGGTAGATCTATAAGACATACACGAACACATACTTTGCAAGAAATGTATCATTGAATTCAAAATGGATTCGACCGTGAAAATTCCCCAATGTAATTAGTTTTTCATCAGGGTGTCATAGATAAACGAATTACATAGGATAAGGTAATCATGAAACTTTCCCAATGTACTTTGCAACTTGTATAGTTTGTTGACCATACTTTATGAGGCCAGTTAGCGTAGGGAGCATATTATAAATAGTTATGAAAAATTTTATATTTGGTTCTTTCTCTTGGTTAAGACAAGACACGAATATATAAAAGAGTCCCTTATTTTTATTTTTTTATAGTGAAAAGAGTTTAGAAGAGGTTGTTAATAATAAATTACCGAGAGAAATAGGTAAAGAAAATTCCATTCTAGATTTAATAGTAGGTATATTTGTAGTTTAGGTAAAGCCCATCTTGATGTGATAGGAATGAACAAGAACAAATATGTTTTAATCAATGTAATAAAGATACCAATTGTTGTTTCAAAAACGCTACTTATTTTCTCATTATTTATTTCCAAAAGCTCAATGTACGAAATAGAAATATTCCAACCGCCCATGTAAAGAACTATTACAAATAATGAAGAACTAATAAGTTTAAATAAGAAGCAATATAAAACAAACCAAATTTAATACCTGAGTATTCAGTTTGATAACCTGCTACTAATTCCTCTTCTGCTTTTGTTAAATTAAAAGGGTAATCTCTCATATTATGCTATAGAAGAAATTTAAAAAATAATAAACCTTATAGGCTAATGCCACAAATTCCACCCCCCAAAAACCATTTTTAGTTGTGCCTCAATTATATCAATTGTGCCTGAACTATTAGATAATCATAGTCGGTGGTAACATCACTACTTCTATTGCTATTATAGAACTATAAATGAGAATTTTTCCTCATATGACTCCTCAAAGGTCATAAAAAATCTAGGGGCCAAATTGCATTACTTATCTTGATATTTTTGTATGATAGATAGGATCAAAATTTATTGGTTATTCCCAAATTTGACCGATGGAATTCTGTTAGTTATAATATGAACACTACAGAAAAGGTGCTTCTAAATTGATCTCATCCTCTAAGAATTTCCATTTTTCTTCATTTTTTATTGACTAATAACTTAAATCCCTTAATAAAATACATCTTGTAGAAAGACCAATACATATTTCATTCTATAGTTTTTTATTACGAGAAATAATTAGGCATTCCTTTATTCACGAATTCTAATACAAATTCTATCTCTATGACTATGGATATAGGAAATAAGGGAAAAAAAGACAAAGTGAATGTATAATAAATAAAAGGAAAGGGTTATTTCCTTCCTGATAGTTATTTCTTTGATCGGTGGTTAACGGTATATGTTAGATCAAAATTGGGGGGAGTATTACCTGATCGTTTCTACCATCTTTTTTACCCAATTTTTATTTTGTATAATTAAAAATTTCAAATTTAAAAGAAAATTATCATTATTTTATATTTTAATATTAAAATTCAATATCTTTTATATGTTAAAATTCAATATTATGTAGAAATTTTCTTTTAAATAAATTAAAGAACCTCTATTACTAATACATTGTGTATCTTGGTCTTCCTATTCATCCACTCATTCTATTCTTTCTTAATTGTCTGTTAAATTTAAAGTAATTCATACATGTTAAACTCAGAGTAATTCATATAAATAAATGATAGTAAAAGCTTAATAAGGCTATAAGACTTACTTTTGAACCCGCTTCAAGTTAGGATGATTAATCAACGAATCTTAGGGCACCCAGTCTAGTTTCCTTATGTTTATTTCTATTTTACTATTGTACATAAGAAAGGAGCCTTCATTTTTTCAATGCACATTTAGAAGTTATTTTCTTTTACTCATATAACCGTCTAATTAAATTCATCAACCCAAATGGTGAATAGAAAAATGAAGATATCCTCTTCAACTTATTTCGTCTTCCTTTATTTTATCGTTCTAAGTTGAAAAAAAAAGGTAAAAACTTATGCTTTAACGACTCATAGGTAGAGCTATGGATAATACACAAAGAGTTAAGGGTATTTCATAACTAACAGATTAAGCAGTAGCTCGTAGATCACCTAAAAAGGAAAATTTATTATTTGATCTATATCCTGACATAAGAAGTCCAATAGAAGCAATACTTGAAATGGCAATCGATAAAAAAATGTTGATTTTTAGATTGGCTAAAACAAGGCGTAGTCAAAAGGAATTACTAAAGAGGTTAATAGAGTTGATATGACTGCTATAGATGATACTAAAAAAATGATTATTGCCTCGAGATGGAAAAAGATTCTCTTTGAAAATTAATTTTGTCCCATCTGCTAGAGCTTGAACAACTCCCAATAGACCAGCATATTCTGGTCTAATATGTTGTTGTATCCTTGAAGATTTTTCTCTTTCTATCCACAAAATTACTAATATACCTATTGTAACTACCAATGTAAAAGTAAAAATAGGTACAAGAATTCCTAGAATTCTATAGATACCATTTAAGATTTAGGATTCCAATTGAGAAAAAGAATGCACACCTTGTACTTCTCTTATATCAATTGCTTCGGTTGTATCAAGTATCATTTCAATGATCAACTTCTCCCATAATGATATCTATGCTACCTAGTATTGTCACAATATCAGTCAATTTCATTCTTTTAACTAAGTGAGAAATAATTTACAAATTGATAAAACCCAGAGGATGAATTTTCTAGAGCCAAGGAAACCCGCCCTAATCCCCTACCAGAAAGACTCCCAACTCCCCTTTTGGGGTTTCGAATCTCACATAAAGTTCTTCTTTCAACAATTCAAAAGTAGGAGAAGTTTTTTTCCTAATGATCTGATATTTAAAATCATGCCACTCTTGATCCCTTTTTTGATTAAAATGCCTATTTTTTAAATTCTAATAAGGACCCCTAGAATTCTTTCTAAAGCTTGTTGAATGATTTTAATTGATTTTGTCATTTAACAAATTTGGACTAAATAACTAGCTAATGAATCAACTTCTTTTTCCCATTAGATTTTCTAACCTAATTCTTCGTAACACTCATAATGGTCAACTTTATGAAGATCCCACTACCCACTAGAAGCTCATAGCATTGGTCCGAATAACACCTAATTTATTGCTTCCTCTACACCAACAATACCTATTCCTTCAACTTGTTCTAAAAAATATGTTCTCGTGTAATAAGTTTTTGATATTCCACAACATCTGTTAAAAAATAATTGCAGAAATCTAAACATTCATCTATCCAACTTTGAGGTAATGAACACCTACTCCTCTGATACGAAAATAATTATGCCTCTTTCTCATATCAGTGGCAGCTTCGAGTAAATCAAATACTAACTCTCTTTCTCGATAAATATTGAAGAAATGTGTTTGTCTACCAATATCTGCCATAAAAAGGACCAAGCCATAATAGATGAAAAGCTATACGACTCAACTCCATCATAATTACTCTGATATAACTGGCTTTTTTCAGTACTTGAATATTTCCTAAGAGTTCTAGTCTGTTTACTATTATTGCTTCTGTAAACATAGTAGCTAAATAATCCCAATGTGTTACATAAGGTAAATAGTGTATAATTGTTTGGTTTTTTGCAATTTTTTCCGTTCCTCTATGTAAATAACCTAATATTAGTTCACAATCAATAACTTTTTTATCGTCTAGAGTAATGGTGAGTCGAAGCATGCCATGCATTGATGGGTGGTGGAGACCGATATTAACTATCATAAGGTTTTTTCTTATAACTGGTACATTTATATGGGATTCCTCAATTCATTCTTCCTTGAATTACTGAACATGAAAAGAAATACATCCAACTTGATGATCTATCAAATAATAAATCAAACAATTTTAAAAAAGACTCTTCAAATTAATGAATTTTTGGCTCCTAAATACCCAACTCAAAAACTAATTCTTTATAACAAATTTTCTTTCCATTCGCCAAATAAAATAAGAGTTGTTGGCATTTTCCTAATATTTATCATAAACCTCTTTGAGATAAACAGTCTTTTTATGTAATTCCAAATGTGAAGTAAGCCTTCGTATCATATTAGTGAAATTGACTATTCAAAATTCAACGGATCCCTTGTTTTCTTGTTGCGAATACCTTAAATTAATAAATTTTTATCATAAAATGAACCCTCCCCCTTTTTTTAACATAGTTTTATTAATCAGATATTTTTGTTAATCAATAATAATAACTGATTAGTAATAATAAGTATTAGAAGTGTTATTTAGAATAAATAAATATTAATGAATAAAAGAATCAACAATGTAAAATTAATGAATAAAATAATAACTAATGGAATTGTTATTTAGAATAAGTATTAACAAAGAAATGGAAAATGACTAATGAATAACGCCAGTTTGTTTGAATTGAATATACACGCCAATTGTCACTTTGTTATAAATTGCTAATGTTGTCAAATAAAATGTACTATTAATCAATTCAATTTTTTATTTTTTGTGTTAGAGATACAAAAAGATGGTATATTTCTTCATGTACAAAAGGAAAAACTTTTAACCTAAACATAAAATGAAAAAATCCAATTGATTGTTTCCTTTATCTGATTAATGTGTGATTGACTTGTATGTATCAAAATAGCATATAAATGTAAAACGATACATGAACCTGTCTTTTTTTTCTGCACTAGATCAGAATGCTATGAGATATATGAAAAATGTATTTTTATCGAATTTTCAATTTTGGATATATATTTATCCTTACCATACTAAAATGACTGGCATTATTGGTATCAAACCAATAGCGATTCATATAACCTAAATCCTTTAGTCGATATCTATACTATCGAATAAGAATCCATTTTTTCAAAAGATCCTACCTTTCGTGCTTCAGTGGATCTCTCAGATCCTTTTAATAACCTATGTTGTGTTAAAGGGATGTCTATCTGGTCAGATAGATTAAGTAAAGCATACGGCAGCAACAGAACTGGAAAAAATATACAGAAAAGATATTTCTTTTCTATTTATTATATTTTCTATTCTATTAGTATCAATTAGTGATCCTGGCTTAGTGAGTCCTTTTTTCAATGATGAACTGTTGGCATCAGTCCTACATTTTGTCTCTGTGGACGGAGGAGAAAGGGGCTCAATGAGAAGAGGATTGTACAATGAGAGAAGCAAGGAGGTCAACCTCTTTCAAATATACAACATGAATTCTGGTAATGCAATGCAGTTGGAATCTCATGCCAATCTGAATGAATTAACCTTTCCATAGAGATGAATCTTTACATACTAGGCAAGAGGATAGCAAGTTACAAATTCTATCTCAGTATGACCATCTTACAAGGCTAAATAGTTCTCGTTGACAAATTGCGAAGTAGCACTATGAGGGAAGGGCAAAATGAGCCCCCATCATGGAGTGAAATAGAAAATTAAACCACAAGCTCCCAAGTAGTGGGAGGAGTCTGGGGCTCTGAGCACGTGCCTATTGAAGAGTGCAATGGCGGTTCATAGGCTGTGGCTTGGTTAAGGGAACTCATTGGAGTTGTAGCAAAAGCGAGTCTTCATAGGGCAATTGTCATTGCTTATAGACCCAAACCTGGGTGATCTATCCATAACTAGGATGAAGCTTGGGTGAAGCTAAGTGGAGGTTTAAACCATCTGATGATAAAGAATCAGAGGATGAGTTGTGGTTAGGGGTGAAATGCCACTCAAACCCAGAGCTAGCTGGTTCTTCCTAAAATGTATTGAGGCACAACAGTTGATTGGACATCTAGAGGTAAGGCACTATTTTAGAGCAGGCCATGAGAATGCTACCATATCGAACCAAACTTTAAATACTAGATATGACTTTAAAATAAGAGGGGTTAAGGTTAGCCAGTGAGGTAATAGGGTATAAGTTTCATCGTCGAGAGGGAAACAGGCTAGATCACCAGCTAAGGCCCCCAAATGACCTCTCAGTGATAAAGGAGTAGGGATGCAGAGACTACCAGGAGGTTTCTTTAGAAGCAGAAACCCTTAAAAGAGTGCCCATTAGCTCATTGATCTAATGCTCTTCTACCGAATACGAACAGGGCTAAGCAATCTGCCAAAGCTATGGGATGTAAAATGCATCGGTAGGGGAACGTTCCACCTTAGAGGGAAGCACTCGGGTGAGTAAGGGTGGACAAAATGGAAGCGAGAATGCCGGCTTGAGTAATGCAAACATTGGTGAGAATCCAATACCCCGAAAACCTAAGGGTTCTGCTACAATGTTAGTCCACAGAGGGTGAGTTAGGGCCTAAGATCAGGCCAAAAGGCATAGTTGATATACAATAGGTGAATATTACTATGCTAACCCTTGTTGCTCTCGTGGGACAGAGAAGGTTAGGTTAGCCAAAAGATGGTCATCGATTAGTAAGGGTATAAAGGGGTAGAGAAAATGCATTGAGCCAACGTTCGAGTAACAGGTGCTATAGCACTGAAGTAACCCATGCCATGCTCCTAGAAAAAGTATGAACGACCTTCAACACAAGGGTACCTATACTTGAAATCGATACAGGTGGGTAGGTAGAGAATACCTAGGGGTGTGAGATAACTTTCTCTATGGAACTTGGCAAAGTAGCCCCGTAACTTCGGGAGAAGGGGTGCCTCCTCAAAAAAGGGGTCACAGTGACCAGGCCCTGGTAACTGTTTACTAAAAACACAAGTCTCTACAAAGTCGTAAGAGTATGTATGGTGCTGACGCCTGCCCTGTACTAGGAGGTGAACGTAGTTGGTGACCTAATGATAGGGGAGCCGACAACATTCCTTATTGGGTGTAATGGTCCTAAGGTAACAAAATTTATTATTAGGTAAGTTCCGAGCAATATGAAGGGCTTAACAATCTGGGCACTGTCTTGGAGAAAGGCTTGGTGAAATAGACATGTCTGTGAAAATACGGAGTACTTGCCCCTAGAAAGAAAGACATTATGGAGCTTCTTTGTTCCCTGGGATTGGTTTGGGGCCTTTCCTGCATAGCTTAGGTGGGAGACAAAGAAGGCTCCCTTCCGGCTAGGGGGGTGTCTAAACCATCATACTCTGGATGCGCTAGAATTGTTACCTTATGTTAGGACCTACAGGCTAAGGGATAGTCTCAGGTAGACAATTTCTATGGAGTGTAGAGCTCCCAAAAGGTAACAGAGGCATGCAAAGGTTTCCTTGAGCCGGAAGGAGATTGACCCTCTACTGCAAAGATAGAAGGGAGCTTGGCTACAAGACCTACTCGTCTAGTAAGGACAAAAGTCAGCCTTAGTGATTCGGTGGTGCTAAGTGGAAGGGTGGTTGTCATTCAATGGATAAAAGTTACTCTAGGGATAACATGATGATCTTCCCTAAGAGCTTGTATCGAGGGGAAGGTTAGGCACCTCGATGTTAGCTCTTAGCCACTGGGGCTATAGTATGCTCTAAGGATTGGGTTGTTCGTTGATTAAAGTAGGACGTGAGTTGGGTTGAGAATGTTGTGAAATAGTTCAGTCCATATTCGGTGTGGGCATTAGAGCATTGAGAGGACCTTTCCCTAGTACAAGAGGACCGAGAAGGGCGCACCTCTAGTGCTCACGGTAAACGCTAGGTAGCTAAGTGAAGCGCGTATAATTGCGGAAAGCATCTAAGTGGTAAACCTACCCCAAGATGAGTGCTCTCCTATTCCATCTTCCCCAGAGCCCCCAGTAGCATAGCTGAGATAGTGATGGGTTTTTTGTCCTTGCAGAGATGGAGCGACTAAAGTTTTGAGAATTCAAGAGAAGCTCACAGCGAAACGACCCATTTATCATTATGGTAGGTGTCGAATTGAAGTGTGGTGATGCATACAGCTAAGGCATCCTAACAGACCAGTAGATTTGAACCTTGTTTCTACATGACTCGATCAATTTGATTAGGTATTCACCATCTATTTTTCTCAGTTAACTCTTTGACAATATGAAAAAAACTGAAAACTCTGCCCCTTTCTCAATCGATCCAATGGATGGAAGGATGGAGGCCTTTGGTGTCCCCTCTAGTCAAGGATTGGGACCACATAATCCCTAGCTAATAGAATATACCTTTCTCTTAGATGTTTCTTAATTCATAGTTCGATATTCTAATGTTTTAGGCATAGAGGAGCCACACCAATCCATCCCAAACTTGGTGGTTAAACTCTACTTCAGTGAAGATACTATAAGGGATGTCCTATCAAAAAATAGCTGAACGTCAGGATGATAAAAATTTTAACACCCTTCATTCTTATTACTCTTTTAATATGAAAAAAATGGAAAGGTTGTCTTATTCCAAATCCCAATTGTGAAATCCCTCCTCTCCCACTTCACACCTCGGAATGCACTATTGTTATAGAAAGAGAGGCACCTTTGCATGGTCTTAACCTGAAATAGCTGGGAAGAGGAAAGGTTCCTTTCTTAGGGTACTCCTATGAACAAATCTTATGGAGATAGGGTGGGGCCTGCAGTTCAGAGGATTAAAGCACGTGTTTACGAACCATAGTGTTAAGGGTTTGAGTCCGTCCTTGCGCACAACAGGCCAAAAAAGGAAGAACTTTTTCCTCTAGAGGTAGGAAAATCATGAACAAGATAGCAGACCCAAAGCTTTGGAGCTTTGGGTGTGGGTCTTTTGTCGAAATAGAATGACCTTCTTTTTTCTTCTTGTTCTTTTTATTTATTATCTATCTTTAATAGTATAAATTTTAAATATAGTATGCCCAGGCCAAATCAACATTTTTTTTTGTTTGAACCGCATAACACTTCCTAATCCAGGCTTGGGCAGAGTAGCAGAGCAAGTATAAGTATTAGTAGCATAGGAAAATTGTGTTCTTCACCATTAATATGTTTGTTCGTGGTAATTGTGGACTCTAAGGAGAATGTATCACTGCATCTTTGATGCACTTACTAGTACGAGTACATCTAAAAATTCTTAATTAACTAGTTGTAAATAGCCCCATTGAGACTATGGAACAAAGGATTATACTGGGCTTACCTACACTGAGGCATTGATGGTGATTCTCAAATATCGCAAAATAGAATGTGATATGATGAGATAAAATGCAATAGAAAAAAATACATAAGGAACAGATTCCTTAATCATAACGGTCAAAGCAAACCTTTCATTCCAAATTCTTGAATTCGGAATGAATCAAATCTCCCAAGTAGGATTCGAACCTATGAATAGTCAGTTAACAGTCGACCGCTTTACCACTGAGATACTGAGGAACAATGGGAGAGTCGATCTCTTAAATTTCAACTCTCGTTCTCAACATATGACCAAGATGAGCTCGAAGTTTGCTTCGTAACTCTTGGAACTTCTTAGTAGTGTCTTCGTTCCATGCCTTATTTCATAGGGAACCTCAAAGAAGCTTTATTTCATTATATTCCATCCATATCCCAATTCCATTCATTTAATATCCCCTTTGGTTTCATTAACATAAACATTTTTAGTCTTTCTCTTTATATTTTTATATTCAATTTCTATGTATATAGAAAGTTTCAAATTCATCATATAATAATCTTGAAATTGCATAATCCAGAAACTCCAATAATAAAAATGAAGGTTTTCGATGATTTTGAAACCTTCTATATTAGGTAATATAGTATCCTTATGCTTGAAGATAATCAACTCGGTCGTTGTGGTCAAACTCTATTGTGGATTTTGGCCACATTCTCCATGGGCCCCTCTTATCTCTTCCTTCTTCAAGCTTGGGTTATAGAAGAAGGAGACGGAACTGAGAAGAAGGTATCATTAAACAATATGATTTATTACGAGGCAGCTCATGATGTTCATATCGATCTATTATGCATCTCTACATCTAGCCTTAGGTAGACCCATACAATAACTGTCCCAGCTCTACTATATTTTTTGTTTCATTTATTCTGGAACAATCACAAACACTTTTTTAATTATGGATTTGCTACTAGAAATTCAATTTGTAATCTTAGCATTCAATGTGTATTCCTAAATAATCTCATTTTTCAATTATTCAACCATTTCATTTTACCACGTTCCATATTAGTGACATTAGTCAACATTTATATTTTTCAAAGCAATAACAAGATGTTATTTGTAACAAGTTGTTTTGTTGGTTGGTTAATTAGCCACATTTTGTTCATGAAATGGGTTAGATTGATATTAGTCTAGATATAGTAAAATAATTCTATTAGATGTAACGTACTTATTCGATTGAATAAGAACCTAGTGTCAGAATTGAGAAATTCTATGGCTCAAATCTTTAGTACTCTCTTATTTATTACCGATGTCTACTCAGTAGGGAGAAAACTATCACCTAAATTTATTAAAAAACTGCAAGAAACCTTGGAAACGAAAGAAAGGGAGGAGGAAACGGATGTAGAAATAGAAACAACTTCAAGAATGAAGCGGACTAAAAAGGAACAAAAGGCATCCATTGAAGAAAGTCTTTCTCTTTCCCTTCTTCAGAAGAAAAGGATGATCCGGATAAAATTGATGAAATAGCAGAGGTCCAAATGAATGGAAAGGAAAGAAACAAAGGATGAAGTCCATTTTCACTTTAAGGAGACATACTATCAAAATAGACTTGTTTATGAAAATTTTATCTAGATAGGAATCAGGAAAATTCGAAGTTAGAAATATTGATAGATAAGGATCTCTTATAGTTTTAAAAATCTCCTGTAACTATTCTTTTCCACTCTAAATGTTGGAATAGTCTATTTCGATATATAAAAAACAATCAATTTGAAAATGTTGTAAGAAAGGAAATGGCACAATATTTTTTATACATGTGAAGTGATGGCAAAGAAGGAATCTCTTTCATATATCCACCCAGTTTATCAACTTTTTTCAAAATGATACAAAAAAGTCCCTATTCAAAACAGAAAAAATCTCCTATGATAAGTCGTATAATCATAGGAATTTTGATAACAACCAAAAAAATAAAAACCTATGTAATGAGTTTACAACTATAGTCAAAACTCTAGATAAAGGAAATTGAAAATTGAAAAAAATAAAAAATATAGTAAATATGTAAAAAGATAAACATAAAAAATAAATAAACTAAGAGACAAGAAGAAATTCGACCTCCCACCATATATTTTATACCCTCCCTTAGAAAGAGACTTGTAATACCTACCCCATTGATAATTCCATCAAGCCCTCTCCCATAAAAAAAAAAAAGAGTCAATGCTGCTAATTTTTGTTTAGCTCTAGTTAAAAATTTTGCAAAAAAATCATCTATGTAACCATGATTATAAGACCAATCATATATCCTATTTAGTACTTTGTCCAAAAGAATTCCTTTAGGTCCTTTTTGAACAATAAAATTGAAGAAGTTCCAATTTTGTAATGAGGAATTAATAGGCTTACATAAAGAAGATGCTGTAATTATTCTGAAAAAAGCTATACTAACTAAAATGGTAAGGTTTGTTAAAATTTAATACTAATTTAGAGAATTATTTGTATTGTTAGGATAAAAAAGATTTTTAAAAAGGGGTTAATAGCTTAGACAATATATCCACGTTAACCCTATATTGATTAAATGAATTAAAAGGAAGTGCTATGGCTACAATAAATAAATAAATAATACCAAAACAAACATAGGAAATAACATAGTATCGTCCAATTCATGAGGATAGGACAAACTACTTTTAACGCCAAATGAATTAATAGTAAAAAATGTTTGTTTCACATTTCTTTCATTACCATCAATTTGATATGTCTTCTTCCAAAAAAAGAAACCCTTTCATTCCCATTATTATTCAATGTTAAATTATTCATTGTTACTAAAGATAATAAACAAAATTTCTTTTAAATCATTTTTTATCCTTCTTTATCTCATGGAGATATTGAATAGAATGAACTTTTTTTTCCACTGTAATTTTGAAAATGATTGTTTAAATATCCATCAAAAGTATGTAAATAAATCCAAAACATATAAACTATCGTTAATCTTACCGTGAAATAAGCTATTATCATGAAAATAGGGGAATACAAGCAACTATTATTAAGAATTTCATATTTGGACCAAAAATAGGAGAAAGGTGGACTCCCATAAAGAGAAAGGGTTCCCAATAAAAAAGATGTTTTTGTAAATGGAATATGCTTTGTTAAACCACCCATAAGAATCATATTTTGACTCTTATCTAGAGAACACTTGACAATTGCTTCCATTGAATGAATAATGGATGCAAATCCTAAAAACAAAAATGCTTTTGAAGAGGCCTGAGTAATTAAATGAAATAAGGCAGCTTGAGAAGACCACATACCTATAGCTAACATCGCATAACCCAATTGAGACATTGTAGAATAGGTGAAACTTCTCTTAATATCTTTTTGAGCAATAACTAAAGTAGCTCCTAATAGCACTATTATGATACCTATTAAAGCTATTAAATTCAATTTGTAAGGTATAACTATAAAAAGAGGAAGAAGTCGAACTATAAGAAAAATTCCTGCTGCTACCATAGTAGCAACATGTATCAAAGCTAAAATAGGAGTAGGCCCTTCTATGGCATCCAGTAACCATAAATGGAAAGGGAATTGGGATGATTTAGCAATTGTGCCAGAAAATAATAGAATGGCACACAAAATAACAAATAAATAATTCACTTTATTATTTAAATTTTTGAACAAATCCTTAAATTCGAAAAAACTTTTTATCCAGTAAAGGCCTAAAATTCCTTCTAATAAACCAAAATCCCCTATATGATTAGTTACAAATGATTTTTGAAAAGCATTTTACACAATAGGTTGTGTTAACCAAAACCCTATTAATAGATAAGAACACATTCCAACCAATTCCTAAAAAATAAAAATTTGTACCAAATTCGAACTAGTAACTAATCCCAGAATTGCTATATTGAAAAAAATCATATTGATAAAAAATATAAAATAGCTTTGGTCATGAGCCATATATTTGTCACTATAAAGAAGAACCGTAATTCCAATTGTAGTAATTAACATTGAAAAAATAGAGGTAAGTGGGTCAATTAAGTGGTCGAACTCTTAAAAAAATCATTATTGAGGGTCCAAGACTATACATATTGATAAATAAAACTGTTACTTAGTTGTTGAATAGTCTGATCGGTTGAAAAATCATAACTATACTGATCACTAAAACACTTGGAAAAGACCACTGACGACGAAGTTTTTTTTGCTATAGAAAAAAGGAGGAATCCTGCTACTATTAGCACAAGGACTAGAACTATAACAAAAGATACAACCCACGAATACTGATATGTATGTTTAATAATTTTTTTAATTTATGTTTTCATTAATTATTTCTTGTTTCTTATTCATTGAACTTTTGCAGCAAGAAGAATAGGAAAGAAAAATTAAAAAGAAAATAATAAAAATAAAGAAAATTATACAAAACTTAATTGTAATTTTCTTGAAATTATATATTCTTAATTAGTATAAATCTTTTACAAATACTTAACATATTCAACCCAAGAAGTGATAACAAGTTAAATGACATGACCAAAATATTAGGGAAAATGCTTATTCCAAAGAAAATGAATAAAGAAAATGAAACAAACTTTCAAAATTACAAGAATTTATATACATAGAAAAAGAATAGAGACTTATCATAAAACTATTACTTGATCTTGATACGAATAATTAAAAAAAGAGATAATTATTTGAATTTCTTTTATATTGTGTATTTTGGGGCTGATTATTGAACTTACATTAATTATGTTTATATTAAAGGGCTATGAGATTTCACATTTTATCTTTGCATATACATAGGCTTTCTTTTATCAATCATCTATTTTTTAACCAATTAACTACTAGTCTCATTTGAATGTTTAAATTGAATTTCAATTAGGTATAATTTTTCCTTTAGCATTTCTTTTTACTAGAATTCTAATTTTTTTATTGGTTACGAGAATCAATAGGGTTTAGCTTCTTAGCTCCTCTATTGGATTATATCACATATACACATATATAAATAGAATATAACAAAAAAGATAGAAATAGAAATAGAAATCAAACTGGACAGAATTTCCTTTTTTTTTTTTAATGAACATAGTAGAGTTTGGAAACTTAATAGTTAATCAATGAATAGTAAAAATCATTTTTTTAAAACTATAGATGTCTTTCACATCCAGCTATAATAAATAACCTTCTTTTTTTTGAATCGTAGTTTCGAAAAAACTCATTTCTCTACCAAAAAAGAGTATTAGAAAAAAGATTTTGAAATGAAAAACATATTAGGCAGCTTTGAAAGCTTTTTCATCAGTGAAATCCCTTTCTACTAGTAAGTCAAAAGGTTTTTGGGAGTGATAGAAAAAAAAATCATACGTTGAAATAATTTAACTCCCTTTTAGATGTGAAAAGAACTCTAATTTTTTTTATTATTTCAAATTTTGGTTATTATTTTCGATGTTTCATATTATAATATGATAAATATAATTCTATATAAATAAAAATATAAATGAAATATTTTTAAATATAAATCAAATAGAATAAAATAATATTTAACGTAATAAATTTTATTAAATAATTAATGATAAAATAATTAGAATTAATAACAAAATAATAAATTTTTATTAATGAAAATAGAAAGTATATAAAAATTTATTCTTTAATTGTTTAATGTTACTTTACTATTTTAGAGTAATCAATATTTAGTTTACAAAATTGACCTCCTTTCTTTTTAATGATATCATATATATAATGTAGAAGAAGAATTTTAAGTTTATTGAATTAAAAAAAAGCGCAGACTTGAATTTTTTTGTATGGTATGTAGCATTCAATACCTATTGGGTTGCCAAATCATTGCGATTAATGCAATAAAATCTTTCGATAAATCCCTTGTAGTACTAAAATTAGAATTCAAAGAATTGTTTATTTAAAATTTGTATTTATAGGAGTTTCTTTGTAGAAGAGTTTAAACTTCAGAATAATCCTTATAAAATTAACTAAAATTGCCACAATAATGAGGTCATAACAAGGGTTGTTATCTTAGGGGTTTTTGTTTTTATAGTAAACATTCAAATTCTTATTTACTTATTTAAATTTAAGGAAAGGAATTTTTTATTAATTTGTATAGTTCTTAATAATTTGTATATCTACTAAAAAGTATTCCATTGAATTGACTTTTTCAAGTTTGACGATTGAATAAAAGTGTCTTATTATAATTTCGAGCAAGTAGCTATGGTGAAATTGGTGGACATGCTGCTTTTAGAAAGTAGTGCTATAGCATCTCGGTTCGAGTCTCAGTGGCGGCATAAACATCTTTTATTTTTTAGGACATAATAAGTCCTATGATGTCCTATAATAAATTCAATTCTTGATTTCAATTCCATAGAAATGAGGCCTTCCCTTTTCATTTCTTTTTTAAGTTCAAAAATTTTATGATATTTTCGACTTTAGAACATATATTAACTCATATATGATTTTTGATCAGTTTAGTTGTAATTACAATTCGTTTGATAACTTTGTTAATTGATGGATTCCTTAGACTATATGATTCATCCAAAAAAGATATGATAACTACTTTTTTTAATGTATAACAGGATTATTAGTTACTTGTTGGATTTATTCAAGAAATTTACCATTAAGTAATTTATATGAATCATTAATCTTTCTTTCATGGTGTTTCTCCATTAATCATATAATTCTGTATTTTCAAAAGTGTAAAAAAATTTAAGTATTTTAATTCTACTAAGTAATTGTTTTACCCAATGCTTTGTGAATTCGAATCTTTTAAGTTATATACTTCAATCTAAAATACTAGTACTCGTTTTTCAATCTCGGTGGTTAATGATGCAGGAAAGTATGATGATTTTGGGCTATGCCACTCTTTTACGTTGTTCATTATTATTGGTAGCACTTCTAGCAATTACATTTTGAAAAGTCATAAAATTCGATAAAAGTACTAATTTATTAAATGATTCATTTTCCTTTGGTGAGGCCCAATACATGATGGAAAGAAGCAATGTTTTAAGCAATACTTCTTTTTTTGTTCTAGGAATTATTATAGGTTTTAGTTGATTCAACAATTAGACCATTTGAGTTATTGTATTCTTAGAATATATTTTATCATTTTAACCATAGGAATTCTTTTAGGAGTATTCAGGGCTAGTGAAGCATGGGGATCATATTGGAATTGGGACCCAAAAGAAACTTTAGAACTTATTACTTGGATCATATTCTCAATTTATTGTCCTACTCGAACAAAAACAAATAAAAATTGGAATGATTTCAATTATGCAATTTTCACCTCTATCAACTTTCTTATAATTTGGATATGCTATTTCGGAGTTAATTTTTTAGGAATATGGTTACATAGTTATGGTTCACTTACATTGACATCCAATTGAATTAAAGCAAAAGTCTGACGAATAGAAGGATAGGATAACATAACATATATATATAACAAGCTTTAACATTTGACATATATAACAAACTTTTGGAAAAACATTGAGAACCTTTGGAATCACGATATTACTTGATTCAAAAAAGCTTTCACAAATGCCAAATATATCTTATTCAATTCGTTTTTTTAACTTCAATTTGAAAAAAAAGGATGTTTTTTATTATATAGCAATTAGAAAATTTTTAAATATAGGATTCTCTTTTGATTACTTGTTTTATAATTACCTATAAAATTAAAAAAATTACCTCTAAAAATAATTAGATAGAATAGCTTCGAACTTGTCAACGGATAATGATAATGCAAAATTTGGATAAATACCAATTGCTATTACAAGAAGAAGGATAACAATAGAAATAAATAACTCCCGAGGTCTCGAATAAAAACAATAAGAATTGGAGGCATTAAATAGCTTGTATCCATAGAAAATCTAGCACAACATAGATAATGAATTAATTGGAGTTAATATCATTCTAATTGCCATTAAAAAGATAATTAGTATTTTTGGTATTAAAAGTAATTTTTGGTCAATGGTTACTCCAAAAAATGCTATTAATTGAATTAAAAAAACCAGCCATGGTTGGCAATGTAAGGGAAGCTAATGATAAGATACTGAACATTATGAATATTTTTAGCATTGCAGTAGCCATTCCACCCATTTCATCAAAATAATCAGGACGTATTCTATCAAAACTTGTTCTTGCCAAGAAAAATAAGGCAACGTCAATAAGTCCATGTGATATTATTTTTAAAATGGCTTTGTTGAGTCCCATATCACTTGTGGAACAAATTCCTATAATTATAAAACCTATATGAGATATGGAAGAGTAAGCTATTTTTTTTAAAATTGCATTGCCTAGGGGATATTAAAGTTGCATAGATTATTTGCATTGTACCTACTATTATTAACTAGGGAGAAAACAGCAAATGAGTGAGGGACAATAATTCCATATTGATTCGAATCAATCCATACACACCTGTTTTTAATAAGATTCTAGCTAGAAGCATACAATTACTATAATGTGCTTCCCTGTGGGTATCTAGCAATCGTGTATGTAAAGGCATAATCGACAATTTGACAACAAAAGTAATAAGAAATCCACTATACAATAATATTTCCAAAGTTATAGGATATGATTGATTGGCTAATATTGCAAAATGGAATGTTGTTTCATTAGAACCATATAAAGAGATACCTAAAGCTCCTAGTAAAAAAAAAAAATCAGAGCTTCTGACAACATACAAAATAAACTTTGTAGCTGAATACAGCCACTTCTTCCCTTCCCGCATTGTAAGAAGTAGATAAATGGGAATTATTTCTAACTCCCATCTGATGAAAAAAAGTAAAAGATCCTGAGAAAAAAATAATCCTATTTGATCATTATACATTTCTAACATCAAAAAAGAGAATAATCAGGAATCCCGAGTAACTGGCCAAGATGCTAAATTTGCTAAAGTGGTGATAAATCCTATCAGCAAAACAGGTCCTAGAGAAAGCCCATCTATTCCCAATTTCTACTAAAAATAAAAAAATTGATCCATTTATAATCCTCTGCTAATTGAATTAATGGATCGTCCAATTGGAAATAATAAGAAAATGTATAGGTTATTAAAAGAAGTTCTAAAATAGAAATATATATAGTATACCACCTAATTAACTTATTTACTCTATGAGGGGAAAAGAAAATTGAAAAACCACAAATTCGATAAAACTACTAATATTGATAACTAAGGAGGAGAGTTTGTGTTAAAGACAAGATAGACTTGGTCAAGAAAAAGTTGTACACGAACATATAAATATATATTTCTTTTCTTTTTGTCAATTAAAAAAAGTCAAATGGATTAAATTGTGGCTTTCTATAAAATATCAATAAGCTAGACCCATGTCGCGAGTTGTTTCATGCCATAAATAGACTTGAATACTTAGGAAATTTATTAGGTAGGAGGATTCGCACCTTTTCCAACTGACATAGTCCTCCGTTCTTAGAAAAAAAGAAATTGGGTTAGCTTTACATCTGTCCCATGGTATTATTTCTAATACATCTGTGGGATAGGCTTAGACACGTTGAGTACATCCTATCATGAATGATAAATCTTTACTGAATGTGACATTGGATTTATAATTTTTTTTTAACATCATAAATTTTCAATTTAGTCAATTTCTAAATGAATCCTATATTTGCTTAGAGGATAAACATATATTTCAATACCAGATGAATCAATGATTTATCAGAACTTTTTTATTTAGTTTCAAATTAATCGAGGAGAGAGACACAAGGTACTCTAATTTCATACATTTTCAAAAACGTTATTGAATACCTTATCATCATATTCATCAATTTGAATTGATAAATAGGGATATTTTATTTCATATCACTAATACTATTTATTCAACAAATTGCATTGATTGATATAGATTGCTTTTTTGTTACGATAAATTGACAAAACAATAGCTAGCCCACTAGCTAATTCAGCAGCTATAATAGCTATAACAAAAATTGAGAAAATATTTCCTTTTAATTGGTGATTATCAGAAAAGTCAGAAAATGTTACCAAATTTATATTAACTACATTCAGTACAAGTTCAAGACACATAAGTGCTCTGACCATATTTTAGCTCGTGATCAATCCATAAATAGCAATAGAAAATAAATTGGCACTCAAAACAAGTACATCTTTGAGCATGATCAAACAACTCCTTATTAATTTCAATTTATTTCATTAAAAAAATTCAATTAAATATTAACAAATTGGATGGATCAGAATAAGAATGTCAAAAGGACAGACGAAAGAAATACTTTGATAATAAATCAAATAAAAGAACTTATACATGAATAATCTTCAAATCAATTTGACATAAAATGGATATGATAAGATAAAACGAAGTTTAATTTGAATTACGTCTGACATTCTAAAGATTTATTATTGATAAGCTACTGCAATTGCCCCTACCAAAGCAAGTAAAAGAATTATTGAAATGAACCCGAATGGAAAAAAAATTTGTTGATAAATGAATTCCAATTTGTTGAACATTACTCATCAAATCTTGCTATAGAATTTGGTTTGCTCTTGCAGTCCAAATAATACCGTGCTAAAATGTATCTGGAATACTAGTAATTAGTGTAGCAAAAATACTAGTACAAACTAAGGAAGCAACTCCATTCCCAACGGTGAAAAGATTGAAATATTTGCAATATTATGAAATGTTCATGAACATCATAGCGAATATAATTAAAACATTTACAACTTCCCTCTAAATCGGAACTCTCCCCTATCGATGCATTTTTACATCCTACAGCTTTGGTAGGTCTTTCTGCCCCATTCATCTTCAACATAAGAGCGCTCAATCAGTAAGCTATTACACACTTTCTTATGGGTGGCTACTTCAAGGCAAACCTCTTGGCTGTTTCTGCACCCCTACCACTTTTATCGCTAAAAGGTCATTTAGGGCCTTAGTTGATGATCTGGGCTATTTCCCTCTTAACAATGAAGCTTATCGCCTATTATCTCACTAGCTGACCTTGACCCCTATTATTTTTAGGTCATATCTAGTATTCAAAGTTTGCATCGATTTGGTACCGCTCTCAAGGCCTGCACCGAAATAATGCTTTACCTCCAGATGTCTAGTCAACTGCTGTGCCTTAATGCATTTTTGGGAGAACTAGCTAGCTTTAGGTTCAAGTGCCATTTCACCCCTAGTCATAACTCATCTGCTAATTCTTTAACATCAATCGGTTCGATCCTCCACTTAGTTTCAGCCAAGCTTCATCCTAGTCATGGTTAGATCACCCAGTTTCGGGCCGTTTGAGCTTTTCTTGGGAGTATGGCATAGGTTACTTCTGCGCCGTAGTGTCTGGTACTCAAATAGTGGTTGGAGGTTTTATCTGTACCTTTTCTTAAGCTGAAAAAGTAGGGACACCATGAGTTCTTGAACCGATAACAATCATTCTGTTAACCTAGCTGTTCGCTCAAGGTTACACACGTGAAGTTTTACAATTTATAGCCTTGGTAATCGCCGCAAGTGCATGGGTCATTCACATAATACCTAAAGCGTCGATGCCACGAGGAAGAGAAATAGTCCTAAAATCTAACGTTGTCCTAACTACAATAATCTTAAAAAATAATAAATACAGAAATTAAAACAATCAATAATCAAATATGAGAAATTATAGTGCCAAAAGAGTAAACAAAATAGAAATTCACACAATAATCCGAAAGTCAACCAAGAAAATAACTAAAGGGGAGAAAGGGGGATTTAATTCGAAACTAAAAAAAATCAACCCAATTATACAAATTTCAATTTAACAGGTCTAGATGTTCCTAGGGTGAATTACTATCTCTAGAGTTATAATTCTTAACCCTAATTGATAATCCCTAATTCAAATTTTGGGAATTGCGATCTCTCGATCCGCCATTGATCCAAAACCTATATTAGTTCTAAAATTGTCTATTAACCTACTAGGATTTTATGCTCGATCTTTACCTATCGATTCACCTAACTCTTGTTAGCCAAAATCGATGATTTTTACTAGGCTCCCCCTTTCAGTTTATTGCCAAGTTATGAAGAATCGAAATTGAATCACAATTAAATCAAAAGAAAACACAATCAAATAAACTTTATTAATCTTCGGAACCAAAAACCTGGAGGTGAATATAAATAACAAATCAATACTCAACGATAGTGAAACCAATCAATTTCTAAACTTCATACATCAATGAAATCAAAATACAAATAAGCAATATTGTGAAATGGATCTCTTAGGTAGCGACTGCGGGAAACCACCTATTTCAGGAAGTACTTCGTGTCAAACTTGTCTCCGTGTCTTTCTTCATTCGTCTCCTTCCTCAGTTGCTTGATCCCTCTCTAGGTTTTCTCTCGGAATTGATGGAATCTAACTTTTTGCATAACTCTCTAGACTCTTTAAAAACTCCTAAAGGCTGCTAGAGATTGTTTTATTTATTCTCTATCAACCTTAGAACAAATTCATGGTCGAAATAGTTCGAAAAATGATCCAGAAATTGAGTTTTTGCATCAGCCCGACGCTGAGTACGATCGTGACCCTACATATCATGATCGTGGGAAGCATTTTACCCTTTATGTCATGAGCATGGCTTAAAGTGCACAACTATGGTCTGACTTGTCGCTTTCTATCATAATCATGCCTCAGAGTACACGACCGTGGCCTGTCTGCTTCTTTCTCTTCCTTCCCTATCATGACTGTGGACTATGTGCACGATCGTTGCCTGTGGCATTTAGCCTAAAACTCTCTAAATCTTCACCACTCTTCCCCACTTGCCCTGCAATACTAGCACACACATTAAGGTACCTAAAAAACATACAATTTAAGCTCGAAGATTCAAACTAACATATAAAAACACTTAAACACAGTAACTAACATAATTAAACCCTAAATGCACACTCAACCCTCAAATTCCACTAATAACATGAGAATTCACACCCTAAAACATCATGCAAAACATAACTATCAACATCTCCACACTTAAACATTTGCTTGTCCTCAAGCAAACAAAACAACAACACATAACACACACATAATGCGATAATGTGACAGTGGCTCTAATTTTTATGAACCGAATTTAACCTTGGACACCATTATTTACATTATGGCAAATCATTAACGAACAAAAAAGGTTTCTTTAGGGATTTGGCTTAATATACAACTAAATCGAGACTTAAATGTAAAATTAATTACCCTTTTTAATTGTACACACACATTGATAATTTTTCATTCCCTTGGGCTTTTGTAACTATTCCTAAGTATAATTCCACAAAAATTCATGCTTTTTACAAGTCCAGTAGGTTTTTAATTAAGGCACATTTTTAAAAAACCTGAGACTTAGCCTTTTACTCGGAGGCAAACATTTGTGATGAATGTCTATCTGGCCACTCAACTAAGTCTTTAATTAACAGCTTGGTTGAAACGTCATTAAAGCCATTTTATGCAGAGGTACACATTTGTGATGCCAGTCGATCCGGTTACTCAGCTATATCACGTTTTCAACTAGCTACTAGCTCTATTTATAACCCGAAGGCTAGTAAAATAGTGATTATTAGACATTTATTAAACACATCATTCACTTTTTTATTTTTTCTACCTCGTCATTTTTTGCTTTTCCTTTCCATAAAATAGTACTAGTCAAGCTACCTCAGCTAAAAGGCCTCAAATTATGAATGAATGCAACAATCTAGAGGGTGCTAAATTTACACTAAGTCCTAATTAGGTTGTATATTTATCCAAAGGCTCCTAATTTACTAATTTTGCAGGATGAAGATCATTCACAACCTAATAGGCTATGTCCAAAATAAAAAAAAATTTCACTCAATCTAAGCCATTGATATATTCATACATTTCACATAATGCAATCTAATATGCAACCTAATACTATCATGTGATATGCAAAATCATATACAATAGAAAAATATAGAATCCCTCCCCAAACTTGAACAACACATTGTCCTCAATATGAGAAAGAGAACACATAAGCATATAAATGAAAAGGAAGATGGAATTAAAGTAAACACGAAACAACTAAAATTGAAAATGAAAAAAAAAGAAACATAAATAGAAATAACCTAAAACTGAAGGCTAATTTGGGGAAAGAATAATTGAAAACAATTGGGTTAGAAATAAATCCTTAGGAGAAGGGGGTAGTAATGGTGGTAGTGTTGAGACTGAATCCGCTTGACATCAGGAGTGTTTCCTCATCATATAATAAGTGATTCAATAGAGTAAGATTTAACAATCCAAACCATTATAATTCATTCAAAACTTATTTAAGACTTTAAAATAAACCTAACTACACATAATTTAAACCTAACTACTAAACATGCTAATTTATGGTCATTAGCTTGACCTTGTATTATTTGAAACTAAACTAGGATCAATTATGAGTGGTTTGCTTCCACCTGCTTTGCTCAACATCAGTTTTGTAGCCTATAAGTAGGCTACAATTTGAAAATGATCAAAAGGACAATATTGATAAAATTATGAATACCAATTAAGCGCAGTAACATCCTTTTTTCACGCGAACTGTCTATAAAATAGGTAATAACAAAACTCCCTGAATCTTTCATGGAATCTAATAGTTTCCTCGGTAAGAAGGTCAGTTGTTCTCTTTCTTCTTTGATCACCTTTTTCTCGTCTACTTCTTTTACTTCATAAAAAGAGATTTCCAAAACTTCTTCACACTCGGTGTCTATCGTCATCTGTTCTTCATCCTCTTGTTTTTCAGAAGATTCAAACACATCAATTATTCGTAATGAGCTACTAATCCTTGTCTTCTTAAATACATCATTCATATGGAATGTCTCTACATCATCATTAGTCCAAAGGATACTTGCATGGACATTTACCCAAGATTTTTCAACGTTCAAGCGTGGTGCACTAAGATCCCCTATAAGGTAGGGTTCTGCATGGTTTCTCATTGGTTCTTTTACCTCTATCCCATTCCTAAATGTGATAGCCTCATACCGCTCTCGTTGATGTAATTTCATATTCCTTAAAGAGTCTTCCACACTTCTCTTACAAAATTCATGGGAAAGCTGTCTTACTTGAATCTCTAGGTTATGAATAAAAGCAGCATGATTTTCCATTACTAGATAAATTTTCTCTACTAATCTCTTACGTTTCTCTTCCATATTCGTAAGCCTATCCTTGATTTTGTCTACCTTAGACTCCTTTGTACTAAATTCATCGTATTGAACTTCAGCTAGGTCTTGATGTCCTAAAGGAGTCCTTACGTTGTTAGAGGAATAGAATTAAATTTAGTTCTACCACCCCGAAGTGTATGGCTTTTCCCAACCATACTGTAACTCAGTACACTTCTTAAAATATCCTTGCTACTTATAATATCTATCTTCCATGACCTTTTCTTATCTCATCTTGGCTCCCAACTCTTCAGATATTTGTCTCCCTCTAAAATGTCTTGATGTGTCCCTACTTTACACTTGAAACTCTTTCTATAAATTTTTTTTGAAATAAAAACTAAACGATGACGAAAGGCTTTAGACTAAAGAACTAAAATTTTCCTTCCCTGGAAACGACATAAAAAACTTGTTTACTAAAGGCTATTTATGCTAAGTTTTACTATTTATAACCGTGGTGATTACAGTAAGTGCATGGTCATTCGTGTAGTACCTAAGGTTTTGATCCCATGAGCAAGGGAAATAGTCCTAAAATCTAAGGTCGTCCCATCTACAATAATCTAAACAAATAACTAATGTATAAATCAAAACAATCAATAATCAAATATAAGAAATTAAAGGGCCCAAAGAGTAAACAAAACAATAATTCACACAATAATCTGAAAGCCAACCTAGAAAATAACCAAGTGAGAGAAAGGGGGATTTAAATTGAAACTAAAGAAAACCAACCCAATTATGCAATTATTGATTTAACAGGTTTAGATGGTCCTAGGGTGAATTACTCTCTCTCGAGTTATAATCCTTAACCCTAATTTATAATCCCCAATTCAAACTATGGGAATTGCGTTCTCTCAATCCACAATTAATCCAAAATCTAAATTGGTTCTGAAATTGTCTATTAACCTATTGGGAATCTATGTTTGATCTCTCATTACACGACTCTACCAGTATGATTCAACTCTCTACCTATCGATTCACCTAACTCTCGTTAGCCAAAACTGATGATTTTTACTCATCTTACACTCTCAGTTTATTGCCAAGTTATGAAAATTTGAAATTGAATCACAATTAAATAAAAATAACATAATCAAATAAACTTTATTAATCTCAAGAACCAAAACCCTGAAGGTGAGTATAGATAGAAAATTAACATTCATCAACAACAAACCTAATCAATATCCAAACTTCATACATCAATGAAGTCAAAATACAAATAGGCAATACTCTCAGAATGGATCTTGGAGAGAGTTACTGCGGAAAACTACCTATTCCAGGAAATACTTCGCGTCAAACTTGTCTCCTTGTCTTTCCTCCTTTGTTTCTTTCCTCGATCACTTAATCTCTCTCTAGGTTTTCTCTCGGAATTGATAGAATCTTACATTTTGCATGACTCTCTAAACTCTTTAGAAACTCCTAACGGCTACCATGGATTGCTCTATTTATTCTCTAGTAGGCATAGGTTAAACTCGGGGTTAAAACAATCCAAAAAATAATCTAAAAATTGAGTTTTTGCATTAGCCTACATAGGCATGATCGTGGTCTTGCATAACTCAAATATGGCAGGCGCTTTATCCTTTCTGTCATAAGCATAGCTTGAAGTGCAAGATTTTGGCCTAACTTGTCACTCTCTGCCATGATCGTGGCTAAGAGTGCGAGACCGTGGCCTAGATGCTTCTTTCCCTTCCTTCTCTATCATGACCGTTGCCTATATGCACGACGGTGGTCTGTGTCATTTAGCTTGAAACTCTCTAAATCTTCATCGTTCATCCCTGTTTTCCCTACAACACTAGCACACACATCAAAGGACCTAAAAAATATACAATTTAAGCTCCAACATTCAAACCAACCCATAAAAACACTTAAACACACAAACTAACATAATTAAACCCTAAATGCACACTCAACACTCAAATTCACACAAATAACATAAAAATTCACACCCCAAAACATCATGCAAAATATAACTATCAGTAGCCTTCTCTGTCCCTTGGGACCAACAAGGGGTAATACCGAAATATTCACCTATTGTCTGTCAACTATGCCTTTCGGCCTAATCTTAGGTCCTGGGTCACCATCTGTGGACGAACACTACGGAGGAACCCTTAGGTTTTCGGGGCATTGGATTCTCTCCAACGTTTGCTTTACTTAAGCCAACATTCTCGCTTTGCTTTTTCCACCCCTGCTAGTTTCCCTCTAAGGTAGAATGCTCCCTTATCGATGCAATTTTATATCCCAAAGCTTTGACAGATCGTTTAGCCCTTCTAATCTTTGATGCAAAAGTGCTTGATCAATGAGTTATTACACAACTCCTTGAAGGGTGGCTGCTTCTAAGCAAATCTCCTGGCTGTCTCGACACCCCTTCCTCCTTTACCACTAAGTGGTCATTTAGGGCCTTACTTAATGATCCATGTTATTTCCATCTCGACAATGAAGCTTATCCCTATTGTCTCACTGGTTGATCTTGACCCCTGTTATTTTGAGGTCATATATAGTATTCAGAGTTTGCCTCGATTTGTTACTACTTTTGAGGCCTATATAAAAATAGTGCTTTACCCCTAGATGTCCAGTCAACTATTGAGCCTTATCGTATTTTGGGGAGAACAAGATAGCTCTAGGTTCGAATGGTATTTCACCCCTAACAATAACTCAACCGTTGATTCTTCAACATCAGTTAGTTCAGAGCCCCACATTATTTCACCCAAACTTCATCTTAGTCATGGATAGATCACCCAGGTTCAAGTTGTTCAAGCTTTTCGTGGGAGTATGGCATGGGTTACTTCTGGACCATAGTGCCTGGTACTCAAATAGTGACTGGATCCATTATCTCCATCTTTTCTTACCCTGAAAAAGCGGGGACACTGTATGTCCTTGAATCGATAACAATCTTTCTGCTAACCTAGATTTCTCTGTCCCATGGGACCAACAAGGGGTAGTACAACAATATTCACCTATTGTTAGTCAACAACTTCTTTTGGCCTAATCTTAGGCCCTCAGTCACCATTTGTGGATGAACCTTGCGAAGGAACCCTTAGGTCTTTGTGGCATTAGCTTCTCATTAATGTTTGCATTACTCGAGCCAACATTCTCGCTTCTGCTTTATTCACCCCTACTAGTTTCCCTCTAAAGTGGAGTGCTCTTCTACCGATCCATTTTTGTATCCCATAGCTTCAATAGATCATTTATCCCATTCATCTTCAATGCAAAAGTGCTTAATTAATAAGCTATTAGACACTCCTTCAAGGGTGGCCGCTTCTAGGAAAACCTCTTAGCTATCTCTGCACCCCTACCTTCTTTATCACTAAGTGGTCATTAAAGGTCTTAGCTGAGGATCTGGGTTGTTTCCCTCTTGACAATGAAGCTTATCCCGTACCATCTCTCTAGCCGACCTTGACCCCTGTAATTTTGAGGTCACATCTAGTGTATAGAGTTTGCCTCGATTTGGTACCGCTCTTGAGGCCTGCACTAAAATAGTGCTTTACTGTTAGATTTCTAGTCAATTGTTACGCCATAATGCATTTTGGGGAGAACTAGCTAGCTTTAGGTTCGAGTGGCATTTCACCCCTAACCACAACTCATCCGCTGATTCTTCAGCATCAGTCGATTCGGACCTCCACGTAGTTTCACACAAGCTTCATCTTGGTTATGGATAGATCACCAAAGTTCAAGTCATTCGAGCTTTTCCTGGGAGTATGTCATGGGTTCAACACCGTAGTGCCTAGTACTCGAACAGTGCCTGGAGGCACTATCTCTACCTCTTCTAACCCTAAAAAAGAAGGGACACCGTGGTTCCTCGAACTGATAACAATCTTTCTGCCCTCCTAGCCTTCTCCGTCCCTCGAGACCAATAAGGGGTAGTACCAGAAAATTCACTTATTGTCAATCAACTATGCCTTTCGGCCTGATCTTAGACCCCGAGTCATCATCTACAGATGAAGCTTACAGAGGAACCTTACATTTTCGAGGCATCGGATTCTTACCAACGTTTGTGTTATTGATTGAGCTGAAGATTATCATATAAATTGGTTACATTTTTATGGCTTTTTTTGTACTTTTTGACTCTTACCTCTAGCTTTTGTTCTTAAATTGATTCTTGGGTGTGTTCCTTTATTTTATGTAGTTTGAAGGTGAGAATTGCTACAAATCAGTGTTAATTGTACTAATTAATTTTCTGTGATCAATTGATACTGCAAACTACTATCTTTTTATTTTAGGAGAGTTAAGGAAAAGGAAGTCAAAAAGACCATGTCGAGAGAAAGAAGACTGAAGTGAAGTCAACGAAATAGGAAGTTCGCCGCAGCAAAATGGATCTATCACCGCGGTGAAAAATGCAAAGATAAGGCTAAACTTTCGGGAAAAGTTTGCCATGGAGATGATTAATTCTTTTAACACAGCAAAGGATACAGTGAAGAAGAAAATCTTTCAGGAAAAGTTCGCCGCGGTGAAAATCATTTGTCACCGCAGTGAATCTTCGAAAACTCGGAAAAATTTTGGAAAAATCACATACTGTCTGACCTTACTCAGCATCCATTCGTTTGAAAACCTACTATATTAGGTTGGAGCTGATAGATAATAGAGAGGAGAATACAGAAAAGAACAGAAACCAACACTCTCGGCTCTTCCTTCCATTTCACCGTCATCATTCATTTTCTCTCCGTTTTATCTATCGCTGTCTATCATGGTATTCATTATCTACTGCTCCTACCATGGATGCTCTTGGTAGGGTTCTAGTTGTGTGTTCGCTTGAAGCCATGTTTGGCTAAGTACCAGTTCCTCTTGAAGATGTAGCAATGGCTTGAAAGGGAATTAGTTTGTTTATATTTAATTACACTGTTGTGAACTCCTGAGTTAGGATTTATGCTTTGTAGTTAGATTTTATTGATTATAGTTTAATCAAGTGTTGAACAATGAATTGTGTTATTGGGTTTGTTGATATAGAACTTGGAGCTTGAATATATGGAGTCTCATGTATGTCATTTTGTGATTTTGATAATTCTCTTTTATCTACCTAGATGTGTTCGATATCAAGATGATGCTTGATCACCAAATTGACCATTTGCATTAAGTTACTCTTTACACTCACTAAAATGCATTCAATAAGGTTTTAAGAAATGGATTTCATTGACTAAAACCTTGAACTTAAAGAGTTCTTTAAGGTTTATCATTTGGAAACTTAGTGATTTTTACTCCCATAAATATTTATTTTGAACCATGATAGCCACAGCTCATTTTTCAAGAGGATTTTATCACATTTGATCATTGTTTTAACTTTTGATTTCTTAATCCCTAAAAATCCAAAAATATTTTTTACACATTTCCTTTTCAATTAGTTTAATTTTTTTAGTTCTCCAAGAACCAAAAACCCCCTTCCTAACCAATTTAGTTGCATTTAATGACATTTAGGCTAGATTAGATCAATTGCATTAGGTTCCAATTAAGTGAGATGACTCGAGGTTGTATCCTATATTGCAATCCTTGGAATTCAATTTTTTTGAGTCGACCTCTAAGGATAAAACCGAAAGACGAAGCGGATCAAAATGGCGCCATTGTCGGGGAACCAGGTAATTGGTTTTCTTCAGGTTAGCCGTTGTCATTTTTGTTTCTCATTGAGTTAGGAACCTTTTCTTCTACGTTTCCTTTTTACATAGTTTAGAGTCATATTTGTCAGTAATATAGGAATTTTATTTTCCTTTGCATAGTTTTAAAATTTTGAAAACACAAACACAAGCATACATACTTTCACATACCATACACTTGTACCCATCACATCTCATCTTTTATTTGACTTTGTGTGCTTGCGAGTAAATTTTGTTACCTTTTTATTTATCTTTGAAGTGTTCCTATGCATGGCCCAGAAAGCAAAACTCCTACCCTTTTATCCTGAAATTGAGAGATGTTTGAGAAAAATCAAAAAAGAAAGAATAACAAAAGAGAGAAGTAAGGAATTTGTTGAAGAAGAATCGAGTGAGCGAGATAGTGAGAGCATGAAAGAGTGAATATAGCCAAGAACCTAGTTTTTCCCCAAAACCCTTACTTTCATGTTAACCAACCTAGGAATGGCGATAATGGAGGTAATGGGGAGCATGAGAGAGTATGTGAAAATAATAGGAATCAAAGAAGAAGGACTATTAGGGAAGTAATAACTTCTGTTGTGAATTATGACCTATTTACTGCTGCTTGTCCTAATTTTAATGATAATTTTGAAGTGAAGGGATTACTCATTAATTCTCTTCCTAAATTTCATGGCTTTACAAGAGAGGATCCTTACATGAATTTGCAATCTTTGTCTATGATTTGTTAGAGGATGAAACCAGTGGGAGCTTCACTTGATCAAGTTTTATGGAAGGTTTTTCACTTATCTCTAGAAGAAAAAGCAAGAGAGTGGTACATGAGTCTTCAAATGCATGTAGCAAATGCCTACCATAGCTACGCCAATCTGACGAAGACTTTCTTGGAAAAGTACTTTCTAGCTTCCTGCACTTCATTGATGAGGAAGGAGATTTACTCGGCATGCCAGCAGTATGATGAGTCTCTTTATGACTATTGGAACCGTTTCCAAGATTTATCATCTAGATGCCCCTACCATCAAATACCGGATGAACAGTTAGTGCAATATTTCTATGATGGATTGAAAACTCAAGATAAAAGCATGTTAGATGTGGCGTTGGGAGGTTCACTAATTGATCATATAGCTTTAGAAGCATAGGATTTGATCAAGAAGATGGCTCTAAATCATCAACAGTATAGTTTGGGAGACACCCGTGGAATGCATGAGTTGGGTACCACAGCAGCCCACTCTAAAAGAATGGAGAGTTTGGAGTTAAAGGTACCCTTTAGAGAGTAGAGTGACATCGCAATTTTTCTTCATCACTGCTGAGCACAAGATTATGAATGTGCATCGACCAACATCTTCTATGGATCTCATGGCGCCTAGCTATGATACTTATGGGTCGGTGATGCACATATCGAGTGTTTGCCCTAGTCGGTTTGAAGAAGTGTCTGTAGTGTACCTGCGATGACTGAATCAGAAATGGGACCCCTACTCCAACACTTATAACGAGGGATGGAAGGCCAACCCAATTCCTCCCCTCACTTTGATCCTCCCGTTGAGTCTTATTATTCTGACATAGCCACCAAAGTAGACGCGAGGCCTTTCCATAGGGAGTGACCCTTCCCCTTGACTCCTCATAACTATCCTTTTGTTCACCAATTGGTCCAATCTTGGCTGACGGGCTTAGTCCAACCTCAGGACCAGGGCAACGACAAATTTGTCTGCCACTTTTACACCTATGCCTGCCTCCACAACACCATGGCCATTAATTTTCATGGTGTAATAGCTCCTTTTACCATCGCTACCATTCGTACGCACTACAATATTCCTCCTATCTTCTGCTGCCACTATGACCAACTCATTCACCATTATCCTTAGGATTATATCTTTCGTACCCTCTATCTTAAGGGCATCGAATGGTATCAACCCTGCATTTACCAACTCTACATCAAGTGTTCTGATCCGCCTTGAAGCTCGCCTTTGGCTTCATCTCGTCTTATTACCAACATCATCATTCCCACTTCCCACCTTGCTTACGTTACCAAACAACAAGCCTTATAGTTATACCTTCTTATGGTTAGCCACCTGGTCGATATAGCCGATTCCATTGTCTCTGCCCTCCACGATTCCATCACAACCGCCAAGCTTACTAACTCTATCATCTTCCCACACTTCGTCACCGACATATTCTGGGCTCATAATGTCCCGGAGTACCCCAATGATAGCTATTTTGACCCAACCCTGCTATTTAGGTATGTCTGGCTCAAACAGTCTCACCCCCAACCTCCACCACAACATGCCCCACTCCCTACCCATTCCACCTTCTTTCCTAATGTTGCTGCCACCCATACCGAGGCCTTGCCTCGTAAGGACAATCATCCCACTCTAGCTTTACCTACACCTATCATGCTGCAGTCCCTTGCTCACCTAGTAGATGGTTTATCTACTGACTTGGCTACTCTTCGAGACACTATTCATCAAGCCATAGCCCAACAGGAGTGAGATCGAAGCTATCGGCGGCGGATGGATGCGTTGCTTACCCAGCACCTACATTTTTAGCTTCCTTCCGATGATGATGACTCACTTCTTGGTGTGGGCCCATTGGGCGAGGCTCCTGCAGATGTTGGGGATGATCCCTCAGTGGCTTAGTTTGAGTGTTTTTCTTGTATTTTTTTGGTTTATTTTTCGAATGCTCACTTCATTCGTAATATCCATCCTTTTGCATATCATTTGTGTCTACTTCGTTTTGTTATTTCTATTTGCTGTTACTACGCCGTTCCCTTTCACTTCCTTTGTTTATGTCCATTGTTCTTGTGTTTTGCTTACTTCACATTGAGGAAAATATGATGTTTAAGTATGGGGGAGGTTTTCCCATCTTACACCTCTTGTTTGTGCTTCATTTTGGCCATATAAATGTTTGTGTTAGTGAATATGGTGCAAAATATTTTAAGAACTTGGTAATTTTGGCAATTTTAGCAAAATTGATGATCTTCGTCGTGGCCACAAGCATGATTTTCATCACGGTGAACTTTGGTCTTGCCATTGCGTAATTAATTTCTGATGAATTCATCGTGGTGAACTCATTCTTCATCACGACATGAGCATGATTTTTGCTGCGGCGTAATATTTTTATAATTTTACCTCCGTTCAACAATTCTCCCCAATTAGATTCTTGTCACCCTTATATCTCAAAGCTCTTATCAGTTTCAAAGTGATTCTTGAGTTCTTGAAAATATCTCCCATTCTTTAAATGATAATTAGTTTTTGGCTGATTTCATTTTTAATGTTTTCAACACAAAGTAAGTGAAAGTATGATGAAAAAGTAGCACTTTATGTTTTTAAAACTTGAGATTGTTCATTGAGAAATTAACCTTGTAGGAAGGATATTTGGGCCTGAATTTTCCAATTTTTGTATGTATCTGCCTATTTCGTATCTCTCTTGTTTCAATTCTTAATCAAAGCTTTATGAACTAGAATTTTGTTAATATGATAGAGGCGTTCTTTCACAACCATTTGACCCAAACATCATCCCATAAACACCTATCCACTGATAACCCCTTGAGCCATAATTTTTGAGCACATATACTCATCTTTATATGGTGTCAATAGTTTACTTTTTATTTGTTTTAGTTATTTCATCTTTATATGGTGTTAATAGTTCTTTTTGTATTTTTTTTCTTCTTTAAAAAAAAGCTGAAAATAATTCACGTATATATATATAGATATATATGGTCTCAAGTACATAAAAAAAAGAGAGAAAAAGAAAAAGAAAAAGAAAAGAAAAGAAAAGGTTTTCAATTGTGTAAATATTGTCTTACTGTTGACATCAATTTCATAATTGTGATGCATGCACTTATACTTATTTCTTCTTTCATTTATTCCATCCATTTGATCTAGCCTTCCATGCATTACAACCTTGAAAAGTCCTCTTGATTTTCGAATTCATAGTTCTTGTAGTGGAGAGGTAGAATTATTACAAGCTAATGGTAGAGAATAGAATAAGTAGGATTTTAGAGCGAAATTATCCCAAAACAAGTGAGATGAGAGTAAACACCTCACCTTGAGTGAAATCTCTTTTGCTCAATCTCTCGGATTAATTGCTTATAGTGTTTATTTTCTTAGCATTCTTTCATTCTACTTCGATTGATTTTTGAGAAAGTGATTTTTATCGATTTCTGACTTTTATTTTAAACATAATCAGAACTTTTCTTTTGCACTTGTGTCTATTCAACTCTTTTAAACTTGGTCCAGAAGTACAAAGGTCTAAGTGTGGGGGAATTTGATTGAGCCTAAGGTTATTACATAAATTGGTGACATTTTCAAGGCTTTTGTTGCTCTTTTTGACTCTTATCTCTAGCCTTTATACTTAAATTGATTCTTGAGTATGTGCCTTTATTTTACATAGTTTGAAGGTGAAAATTGCTACAAATCAGTGTTAATTGTACCAATTAATTTTCTAAGAACAATTGATACTACAAACTACTATCATTTTATTATAGGAGAGTCAAGGAAAAGGAAGTCAAAAAGACCACTTGGAGTGAAAGAAGGCTGAAGTGAAGTCAATGCAACAGGAAGTTCGCTGCAGTGTAGCAAAACACGCGCAAAGATAAAGCTAAAATTTTGGGAAAAGATCGCCGTAGTGAATGTTAATTCTTTTGCTGTGGCAAAGGATCCAGCGAAGAAGAAAATCTTTCGGAAAAGCTTCACCGTGGAGAAAATCATTTGTTGCTGCGGCAAACCTTTGAAAACCCAGACTAATTTTGGAAAAATCACACACTGTCTGACCCAACCTAGCATCCATTCGTTTAAAAACCTATTATATTTGGTTGGAGCTGATAGATAATAGGGAGAAGAATACAGAAAAGAACAGAAGCCAACACTCTCAGCAATTCCTTCCACTTCACCGTCATCATTCATTTTCTCTCCATTCTATCTATCGTTGTCTATTGCGGTATTCATTATCTACTACTACTACCATGGATGCTCTTAGTAGGGTTCTAGTTGTGAGTTCTCCCAATGCCATGCTTGGCTAAGCATTGGTTCCTCTTGAAGATGTAGCAATGGCTTAAGTTTAATGAGCTTCAAAGGGGAGTAGTTTATTTATATTTAACTACACTATTGTGAACTCCTGAGTTAGGATTTATTCTTTGTAGTTAGATTTCCTTGATTATAGTTTAATCAAGTGTTGAACAATGAATTGTGTTATTGAGTTTGTTGATGTAGAGCTTGGAGCTTGAATATATGAAGTCTCATATATGTCATTTTGTGATTTTGATAATTCTCTTTTATCTACCTAGTTGTGTTTGATATTGAGATGATGCTTGATCACCAAATTGACTATTTGCATTAACTTACTCTTTGCACTCGCTAAGATGCATTCAACAAGGTTTTAAGAAATGGAGTTTATTGATTAAAACCTTGGACTTAAAGAGTTCTTTAAAGTTTATCATTTGGAAACTTAGTGATTTTTACTCCCACAAATATTTATTTTGAACCATGATAGCCAAAGCTCACTTTTCAAGAGGATTTTATCACATTTAAACATTTTAACTTTCGATTTCTTATTCCCCAAAGATCCAAAAATATCTTCTTACAAATTTCCTTTTCAATTAGTTTAATTTTTTTAGTTCTCCAAGAACCAAAATCCCCCTTCCTAACCAATTTAGTTGCATTTCATGACATTTAGGCTATTTGGATCAATTGCATTAGGTTCGAATTAAGTGAGACGACTTGAGGTTGCATCCTATATTGCAATCCTTGGAATTCAATTTTTTTTATTCGACCTCCAAGAGTAAAACCAAAAGACGAAGCGAATCAGTTACTCAAGCCAACATTCTCGCTTCTGCTTTGTCCACCCCTGCTTGTTTCCCTCTAAGGTGGAATGCTCCCCTGCATATGCTTTTTTAAATCCCATAGCTTCGAAAAATCATTTACGCCGTTCATCTTTAGTGTAAGAGTGCTCGATCAGTGAGTTATTACACACTCTTTTAAGGGTGGCAGCTTTTAGACAAACCTTCTGGCTGTCTCTGCACCCCTACCTCCTTTACTAAGTGGTCATTTAAGATGATCCGGGTTGCTTCCCTGCCCCTATCATATCTCTGGCCGATCTTGACCCCTATTAGTTTGAGGTCATTTATAGTATTCAAGGTTTGCCTCAATTATGTATCGCTCTCGAGGCCTGCATTGAAACAATGCTTTACCTTTAGATTTCCAGTCAACTACTGCATTATAATGCATTTTGGGAAGAACTAACTAACTCTAGTTTCGAGTGGCATAACCACAACTCATCTGTTAATTCTTCAAAATCAGTTCGTTTGAATTTCCACTTAGTTTTACCTAAGCTTCATCTTGGTCATGGACAGATCACCCAAGTTCAGGTCGTTCAAGCTTTTCTTGGGAGTATGACTTAGGTTATTTCAACATCGTAGTGCCTGGTACTCGAACAATGGTTGGAGGCATTTTGTCTACCCCTTCTTCCGCTAAAAAAGTAGGGACACCGTGCATTTTTGAACTGATAAAAATCTTTTTGCTAACCTAGCCCTCTCCATCCTTTGGGACCAAAAAGAGGTAGTGTAGGAATATTCACCTACTGTCCATTAACTTAGACCTTTCAATCTATTCTCAAGCCTTGACTCACCTTTCATGGATGAACCTTGCAGAGGAACCCTTAAGCTTTCGAGGCATTAATAATCAATGCTTGCATTATTCGAGCCAACATTTTTGCTTCTGCTTCGTCAATCCCTGCTAGCTTCCCTCTAAGGTGGAATGCTCCACTACTGATGAATTTTTACATCCCACAGCTTCGACAGATCATTTAGTCCCATTCATCTTTGGTGTAAGAGTGTTCGATCAGTGAGCCATTACACACTATTTCAAAGGTGGATGCTTCTAGGCAAACCTCCTTACTGTCTTTATAGCACTACCTCCTTTATCACTAAGCGATCATTTAGGGCCTTGGCTAATGATCCGGGTTGTTTCCCTCATGACGATGAAGCTTATCCTCTATTGTCTATCTAGCTGACCTTGACACTTGTTATTTTAAGGCCATATCTTGTATTCAATGTTTGCCTCGATTTTATAATACTCTTGAGGCCTAAATAAAAAAATGCCTTACCCCTAGATGTTGAGTTAACTACTGCACCTTAACGCAAATTGGGGAGAACTAGCTAGCTTTATGTTTGAGTGGGATTTCACCCCTAACCGCAACTTATTCGCTAATTCTTCAACATCTATTGATTCGGACCTCTACTTAGTTTCACCTAAGCTTCACCATGGTCATGGATAGATCACCCATGTTTAGGTCCTTCAAGCTTTTCTTGGGAATATGGCATAGGTTACTTCAGCACTGTAGTACCTAGTACCCAAATAATCGTTAGAGGCATTTTCTCTACCCCTTTTTACCCAAAAAAACCAGGGACACCATTTGTCCTTGAACTAATAACATTCTTTTTTCTAACCTAGCCTGCTCCATCCTTTCAAAGCAAGAAGTGGTAGTACAGGAATATTCACCTATTGTCTATCAACTACGCCCTTTAGCCTGATCTTAGGCCCCGAGTCACCCTCCTTGGATGAACCTTGCGAAGGAACCCTTAGGTTTTCTGGGTATTGGATTCTTACCAATGCTTGCCTTTCTGGGTATTGGATTCTCACCCCTGCTAGCTTCCCTCTAAGGTGGAACGCTCCCCTATCGATGCATTTTTACATCCCATAGCTTCAACAGCTCGTTTAGTCGCGTTCATCTACAATGCAAGAGCACTCGATCAGTGAGCTATTACAAATTCTTTTAAGGGTGGCTGCTTCTAGGTAAACCTCCTGGCTGTCTCTACACCCCGGCCTCCTTTATCACTAAGTGGTCATTTAGGGCCTTAGCTATTGATCCTGGCTATTTACCTCTCAAGGATGATGTTTACCCCTATTGTCTCACTGGCCAACCTTGACCCCTATTATTTTAAGGTCATATATAGTATTCAGAGTTTGCCTCAATTTGATACCGCTCTCGAGGCCTGCACTGAAATAGTGCTTCATCTCTAGATCTCTAGTCAACTGCTGTGCCTTACGCATTTCGGGGAAAACCAGCTAGCTTTGGGTTCGAGTGGCATTTCACCCTAGCCATAACTCATCCACTAATTCTTTAACATTAGTTAGTTCGAACCTCCACTTAGTTTCACCGCAGCGTCATCTAGGTCATGGATAGATCACCTAGGTTTGGGTCCATAAGTGGTGACAATTGCTTAATGAAGACTCGCTTTCTCTAGGACTCATGTGGGTTCCCTTAACTAAGCGACTGCTTACGAGTCGCTGGCCCATTCTTTAACAGGCACGTAGTCAAAGCCCTGGGCTCCTCCAATTGCTTCGTAGCTTATAGTCTCATGCTCTATTTCACTCCCCGATGGGGGTTCTTTTCACCCTTCCCTCATAGTACTACTTGGCTATCGATCACCTAGGAGTATTTAGCCTTGCAAGGACGTCCTTGCTGATTCACACGAGATTCCACGTGCCTCATGCTAATTGGGTTGGGGAGGAAGCTAGTGATGCTTTCGGCTAATAAAATTTTTCCATCGAGGGTGTAGCACTCCACTGCTTCACCTAGTTGCATGATACTTGTATTACTCTCCCATAGCCCCATTTTCATGGTTTAGGCTACTCTCATTTTGCTTGTGGCTACTATAGGAATCACTTTTGCTTTTTTTTCTCTGGTTAACAAGATGCTTCACCTTGCTATGTTGCCTCTTGCTTGCCTATGAACTCAGTAGCAATTTGAAAGGTCGACCTATTTGGGAATCTCTTCATCTAAGCTTAATTTCAACTCCTCAAAGCATTTCATCGTTTACTATTCCTTTCCTTGTCTTTGGGTGCCTAGGTATCTACCATAAGCCTCTCCTCATTTAAACCTTGCCCTTAACTTTAAGGTTAAGGCTATGCCATCCTAAGGTGCTACTAAACTAAAAGAAAGGGTCTTATCAAAGTCCGTAAATGATAAATCATAGATCAAACTGTGGAATCCAAAAAATTGGGTGTTATTGTATAGCTTTGTACTGGCTAAGTTCACGAGTTGGAGATAAACGAACTTAAACCATTATCATCTGCCACAGGGTAAACCACTGCCTCTCGGGCACTCGACTGATTTTATGATTAAGGTCAACGATAAACAATAGCTGCCCCCCAATTACAGCTTACAACTTTCATTGTACTATGCTCTGTAAAGAGAAACGCTTCTCAAAAGGTGCTGAGTTGGAATCACATTCTAACTAAGGATTCTTGTGGTTGAAAAGGATCCACCTATAGGAAAATCAGGAATGAAGGGTTTTCTCCCCATTCCACCCCACTATTTGGTCTTAAGAATGCTTGTTTAAGAATAAGAATGAGTTATTTCCCTTCACTGACCCTTACTACCCATCCTAAAAGTAGACAACTAATGCATTCCATAAATTTAGTAGGGTTAGATGGTTGGTCTGTTACCCCTTGATGTCGCAGTCATCCTTGGGGTAACCTAGTAGTTCCCAGGGGTGGAGACGATGGGCTTGGTCCATGGATTTTCTATTCTTTTGCCATATTTCGCTAACGGGTTGAAGGGAGATAGTGTAACAAACTGCTCGCAGGGGCTAACTTAATCATCTTCCTAGGGATCACAGATGAGGGCACTCTAAGAGAGCTGCCGACTCTAACTATTGTCCATGGACGATCCATACTAGATCTGACCACTAATTCAGGTATAAGATACTATCATTACTATCTAGACAATAAGACACCCAACCCATAATCGTAACAACCAAGTTGGATATACCCCCGAGCCAAGTGGAGCATGCATGAAGGGGTCAAATGCTTCTTCTATTATTTTCTTTGGCACAGTTGGGCCATCCTGGGCTTGAACCGGACACCTCATTTATTAAGTAAATCATCACACCTATGGCCCAACTAATTGGGAGAGAATCAATAGATTCTTGGAAATTCATCCTTCTCGAATGCAGCATATAACTCTCTATTATACTGTGCCCTCTAAGTGTGCTTGTGCTCCCCTTCTTCCCTACTATGGCAAGTCTCTTTGAAATAATTCATATGAGAAGAAAAAATAAGGCATTAAGAGACCTTCCCAACCCTACCTTGGACTCTCTAAGATCCTTTTTCAAACCTGTTCCCATTTTGAGTCAAGAGATAGATAAATAGACATGTCCCATTTAACTAATTAGGGGCGTTTGTAGTGACTGAGGGGGCCGAAGAGCAAGTTATTTATCAACCAATCGTTCTTCTTATGGCTATATCCAATTTCCTAATCCCTACTGAAAGGAAAAAGAATGTAACATTCTTTCTTTCTGGAAATTGTATTGATTGTAACTTCCTTTACACCTCTTAGAAAAGTATAAAAAAAGGGCTCGAATGGTAGATCCCCCTGTCGCCCTAAAGTAAAAGGGGTCATCTAGTAGTTCTTGGTTTGTGAGGATACGCTGTTAAGTGCTCCATTTTATTTTCCCATTGAGGACAAACCTAAACCTGTGCTCGAGAGATAGCTGTCCATATGCTAATAAGGGATGTATGGATTCTCGAGAAGAGAGTAGTTGTGGTGGTCCCCTCGAACTATCTTTATCCCACAAGTGAATAGAAAGTTAGATCTACATTGAATCTCACCTGAAACGCCCCATCTATCCTCCTGAGGAGAATTTTTGTTTTAAAATTTGATTTGAACAGGAGAAGTATACCATGCTAATGCGCCTTCGATGGTCCACATCTCAGGATCAGGCGCTGATGAGCACATTAAACTATCCATGTGGTTGAGAGCCCTCATAGCCTAGGTACAATGACCTAAATATTAGGGGCGTGGTCTACCACTGAGTTATTAGCCACAAGTGAGAGAATTCTTATTCCCCTATGTCCTTTTTTACATCCCCATGCCCCTCCTACGTGGTGATATAGGGATAGGAAAAAAGGGAGATCCTATCAACTTGTTCCAACCTTAGATAATAAACTCATAAGCGTGGTCTTACTTCACCATCATGAAATGAAAGACTTCTGTCCATAAGTTGAACTCATATTCATCTGTAGCTCCCTTCTTTTTGGATGTGAAGCAGTGTCAAACCAAAATACCCAATAAGGATTACCTCTCTTTGAAAAGGAGGTGATCCAGCTGCACCTTCCAGTACGGTTACCTTGTTACGACTTCACTCCAACCACTAGCCCTACCTTCGGCATCCCCTTCCTTGCGGTTAAGGTAACGACTTCGAGCATGGCCAAGTCCTATAGTGTGATGGGCGATGTATAGAAATCATGGGAATAAATTCATCGCTATATGGATAATTGGTGACTAATAGGGATTTCGACTTCATATAGGCAAGTTGCAGTCTGCAATCCGAATTAAGGATGGGTTTTTAGAGTTAGCTCACCCTCACAAGATCGTGACCCTATGTCTTAGCCATTGTAGCACATGTGTTGCCCAGGGCATAAGGGATATGATGACTTTACATAATCCTTACCTTCCTCCGGCATATCACTAGCAGTCTACTTAGGGTTCCAAACTCAACTATGGAAACTAAACATGAAGGGTACGCTCATTGCGGGATTTAACCCAACACCTTATAGACCGAGCTAATGAAAACCATGCACCACTTGTGCCCACATTCACGAAGGCACCCTCTTTTTCAAAATTTTTCACAGCATGTCAAGCCCTAGTAAGGTTCTTCTCTTTGCATCAAATTAAACAACATGCTCCACCAATTGTTCGGCCCTCGTCAATTCCTTGAGTTTAAATTTTGTGAACGTACTCCCCACGCAGGATACTTAACGTGTTAGCTATAGTATTTCATGGGTCGATATGCACAATGCCCAGTAACCATCATTTATGGCTAAGACTATTTAGGTATCTAATCCTATTCGCTCCCCTAGTTTTCTTCTCTCAGTGTCAGTGTTGACCCAACCGAGTGCCTTCACTTTTTGTATTCTTTTTAATCTCTGTACATTTCACCACTTCAACGAAAATTTGCTTTGCCCTTACCGTACTCTAGCTTTATAGTTTCCACTGATTGTCCACGGTTGAGCCCTAGGATTTGACGACAGACTTAAAAGACCACCTACAAATGCTTTATGCCCAATCATTCTGGATAACGCTTTCGTCCTCTGTATTACTGTGGTTGTTGGCACAAAGTTAGCTAATGCTTAATCCCTAGATACCGTCATTACTTCTTCTTTGAGAAAAGAAGATCATGACCTATAGGCCTTCTACCTTTACATGGCATTGCTCTGTCAAGCTTTTTCCTATTGCAGAAAATTCCCCACTACTGTCTCCTATAGGAGTCTAGGTAATCTCTCAGTCCAGTGTGGCTGATCATCCTCTCAGACTAGCTATTGATGATCGCTTAGTAAACTATTGCCTTAGCAACTAGCTAATCAGATGCGAGCCCCTACTAGGGTAGATTCCTCCTTTTGCTCCTCAACTTATAGGGTATTAGTAGTTGTTTCCAGCTATTGTTCCTTTCCCAAGGGTAGGTTTTTACGCGTTACTCACCCATCTGCCACTGGAAACACCACTTCCCATCCGACCTGCATATGTTAAGCATACCGCTAGCATTTACCCTGAGCTAGGATCGAACTCTCCATGAGATTTTTATTTGCATTACTTATAGCTTCGTTTTTCGTAGACAAAGCAAATTCAAAATTGTCCTTCATTTCAAGGCATAACTTGTATCCATAGGCTTCATATTCATTTAAAGTTCACTCCAAGAAATATAGCCATCCATACCCCCTCATAGTCAATCCCACAAGCCTTTTATCCATTCTCATTCAATCACGATGGTGGGGGAGCGAGTCAAAATAGAAAAATCACATTGGGTTTAAGGATAATCAAGCTCGAACTGATGACTTCCACCACGTCAAGGTGACGCTCTACCGCTGAGTTATATCCCTTCCCTTGTCCCCATCGAGAAATAGAATTGGGTAATCCTAAGGCAAAGGATCAAGAAACTCAATGTCACTATTCTTGGACAACTTGGAGTTAGGCCTTCTTTTTGCACAATTATGGATACGAAAAATATAAAAATTTATTATTATTAATTATTTAATAAAATTTATTATATTAAATATTATTCTAATATATTTGATTTATATTTTAAAATATTTGATTTATATTTTTATATAGAAATATATTTATAATATTATAATATAAAACATCTAAAACAATAACTAAAATTTGAAATAATTAAAAAGTAGAGTTTTTCACATTTAAAAAAAAATTGATTATTGCAATGTTTAATTATTTATTCATTGCTCCCAAAAACTTATTGAATTACTAGTAGAAAGAGATTGTTCTAAAGAAAAAGCATTTAACGCTGCCTAGTATCTATTGTGTTCCCAAATCTTTTTTCGAATACGATTTTTTGATAGGGAAGTATGTTTTTTTGGGAACTGCCATTCAAAAAAGAGAGAGGTTATTTAGTATAATTGGATGTGAAAGACATCTATTGTTCAAAAAAATAATTTTTACTATTCATTAATTATCTTTTAAGTTTTCAAACTCTTCTCTGTTTATATAAAAAAAGGAAAGTATGTCTGCTTTGATTTCAATTTTTATTTCTATCATTTTTTGTTATATTCTACTTATATATGTGTATATGTGATATAATCCGACAAAGGGGGTAAGAAGCTAAGCCCTATTGATTCTAATGGCTAATAAAAATGCTACAATTCTAGTAAAAAGTAAAGCTAAAGGAAAAATTATACCTAATTGAAATTCAATTTAAAAATTCAAATGAGACTAGCAGATAATTGGTTAAAAAAAGGCTATGTATATGTAAAGATAAAATGTCAAATCTCATAGCCCTTTAATATGAACATAATTAATCAATATAAACATAATTAATGCAAGTACAAAAATCAGCCCCAAAATACACAATACAGAAGAAACTCAAATAATTCTCTTTTTTATTATTCTTATCAAGATCAGGTAATAGTTTTACGATAAGTCTCTATTGTTTTTCTATATGTATAAATTATTGCAATTTTGACAGATTTTTCATTTTATTTATTCGTTTTCTTTAGAATAAGCATTTTCCCCATGTATTTTGGTCATATCTTTTGACCTGTTTTCACTTCTTGGGTTGAATATGTGAAGTATTTGTAAAATATTTATACTAAATTAAAATATATATTTTCATGAAAATTGCATTTAAGTCTTGTACATTTTTCTTTTTTTATTAGTTTCTTTTCTATTTTTTCTTTCATATTCTTCTTTTTGAAAAAAGTTGATGAATCAAAAACAAGAAACAATTAATTAAAACATTGATTAAAAAAGTATTGAACATACATATCAATATTTGTGGATTATACCTTTTGTTACGCTTCTAGTCCCTAGGTTAATAGGAGCAGGATTCCCCCATTTTTTGGCAGCAACAAAAGAACTTTGTCATCCGTGGTCTATTCCAAGTGTTTAGTGATCAGTATAGTTGTGATTTTTTGACCGATTTGACTATTCAACAAATAAGTAGCTTTTCTATTTATCAATATGTATGGTCTTGGACCCTTAATAATGATTTTTCTTTAGAGTTCGACCACTTGATCGACCCACTTACCTCTATTTTTTCAATGTTAATTACTACAATTGGAATTATGGTTCTTCTTTATAGTGACAATTATATGGCTTATGATCAACGCTATTTTAGATTTTTGCCTATGTGATTTTTTTCAATATTGTAATGTTAGGATAAGTTACTAGATTGAATTTGATACAAATTTATATTTTTTGGGAATTTGTAGGATTTTGTTCTTATCTATTAATATGGTTTTAGTTCATATCACCTATTGCATCAAATGAATGTCCAAAAGCTTTTGAAACTAATCATGTAGGGGATTTTGATTTATTAGTAGAAATTTTAGGCCTTTATTAGATAAAGGGTAGTTTCTAAGATTTTTAATAACTTGAATAGTAACAATAAGGTGAATTATTTATTTGTTATTTTGTGTGTCCTTTTATCATTTTCAGGTGTAATTGCTAAATTAGCCTAATTCCATCTCCATGTATGGTTATCGAATTCCATGGAAGGGCCTACTCCTATTTAAGCTTTGACACATGTTGCTACTATGGTAGCAATAGGAATTTTTCTTGTAGCTCGACTTCTTCCTCTTTTTGTAGTTATGCCTTATATAATGAATTTAATAGCTTTAATAGGTATAATAATAGTGCTATCAGGAGCTAATTTAGTTGTTGCTCAAAATGATATTAAGAGAAGTTTAGCCTATTCTACAATGTCGAGCCACCTTATTTAATTTGATTACTCATGCCTATTTGAAAGCTTTGCTATTTTTAGAATCTGGATCCCTTATTCATTCAATGGAAGCTATTGTCAAGTATTCTCTAGGTAAGAGGCAAAATATTATTCTCATGGGTGGTTTGACAAAGAATATTCCATTTATAAAAATGTCTTTCTTATTGGGAACCCTTTCTCTTTGTGGGACTTCACCTTTTGCCTAATTTATGTATTACCCTATTTTTGTAATAATAACTTATCTCACAACATGATTAACGACATTTTATATGTTTCGAGTATATTTACTTACTTTTGACGGACATTTAAACGTTCAGTTTCAAAATTACAGTGACAAAAAAAAGTTCATTCTATACAATATCTTCATGTGGCAAAGAAGAAAAGAAAATGATTAAGAAGAACTTTTGTTTATTATCTTCGGTAACAATGAATAATTCAACAATGAATAATAATGACAATGAAAGGGCTTCTTTTTTTTTTGGAAGAAGACATATCAAATTGATGGTAATGGAAGAAACATGAAACAAACTTTTATGGTTATTAATTCGTTTAACGTTAAATGCATTTTTTCCTATCCTCATGAATAGGACAATACTATATTATTTCCTATGTTTGTTTTAGTGCTATTTATTTTTTTATTGGAGCCATATGAATTCCTTTTAATCCATTTAATCAAAAAAGGGTTTTTGAGAATATATTGTTCAAACTTCTAACCCATTCTTTGAATCTTTTGCATCCAAATAATAAAATTAATTCTCTAAACTGGTATGAAATTTTAACAAACCTTACCATTTCAATCAGTATATCTTATTTCGGAACAATTATAGCATCTTATTTATATAAGCTTGTTTATTCATCATTACAAAATTGGAACTTCTTCAATTTTATCATTCAAAAGGGACCTAAAAGAATTCTTCTGGACAAAGAACTAAATAGGATATATGATTTGTCTTATAATTATGGTTACATAGATACTTTTTATCAAAATTTTTAACTGGAGGTACACAAAAATTAGAAACATTGACGCTTTTTTTGATATAAGGGGGTTTGATGGAGTTATCAATGTGGTAGGTATTACAAGTCTCTTTCTATGGGGGGAGGTCGTATTTCTTCTTATATCTTATTTTATTTATTTTTTGTGTTAATCTTTCTATTTATTGACTATATTTTTTATTTTTTTCAAATTTCAATTTCCTTTATCTAGTGTTTTGACTCTAGTTATAAACTCATTTCATAGTTTTTATGATTTTGGTTATTATCAAAATTATAATGATTATATAACTCATCAGAGGAGCATTTTTCTGTTTTGAATAGGGGCATTTTTTATCATTTTCAAAAAAGTTGATAAATTGGGTGGAAAAGTAAAAGAGATTCTTTCTTTTCCATCACTTCGATATGTATAAAAAAAATATTGTGACATCTCCGTTCTTATAGCATTCAAATTGATTGTTTTTTATATTTTGAAATGGATGATTCCAACATTTAAAGTCGAAAAGAATAGTTGTAGGAGGTTTTTCAAACCAAAAGAGATCCTTATCTATCAATATTTCTAACTTCGAATTTTCTTGATTCCCATCTAGTAAAGAAGTTTCATAAACAGTTCTATTTTTATAGTATGTGTCTTTAAAGTGAAAAAGGAGTTCATCCTTTGTTTTCTTCCTTTCAATTCATTTGGATCTCTTCCGTTTTGTCAATTTTGTCCAAATCCTCCTTTTCTTTTGGAAAAAGGGAAGAAGTAGGATTTCTTCAGTGGATGCTTCTTGCTCCTATCTAGTCCCCTTTGTTACTGAAGTTGTTTCCATTTCTACATCTATTTCTTTCTCCCTTTCTTCCATTTTTGAGGTTTCTTACAGTTTTTAACAAAATGATGGTATTTTGCCTAAAGAGTAGACACAGGTAATAGATAAGAGAATGCTGAAGATTTGAGCCATATAATTTCTCAGTTCTGACCTAAGGTACTTATTCGATCAAATAAGTACATTAGATCTAATAGAATTATTTTGCTGCATCCAGACTAATATCAATCCAACTTATTTCAAGAATAAAATGTGACCAATTAACCAACCAACAAAACTACTTGTTACAAATAACATCTTATTGTTACTTCAAAACATATAAATGTTGACTAATCTGACTAACATAGAACTTAGTAAAATGAAGTGGTTGACTAATTGAAATATGAGATTATTCAGGAATACACATTGAATGCCAGGATTACATATTGAATTTCTAGCAATAGATCCGTAATCAAAAGAGTATTTGTGAATGTTCCAAAATAAATGAAATAAAAAATACAATAGAGCTAGGACGGTTATTGTATGGGGTCTACCCAATGTTAGAAGCAGAGGCATATAATAGATCAATATGAACATCATTAGTTGCCCTGTAATGAACCCTATTATTGTTGATACCTTCCTTTCAGTTCCTTCTTCTCCTTCTTCAATAACTCGAGCTTAGAGAAGGAAGAGACAAGAGGGCCCTATAGAGAATGTGCTCAAAAATCCATAATAGGGTCTGACCATAATGATTGAATTGATTATCTTCATACATAATGATACTAGATTACCTAATATAAAAGGTTTCAAAATCATCACAAACCTCACTTTTTTTCTATTGGAATTTCTGGATTACATAATTTTTGGATTATTGTATGATGATTTTAAAACTTTCCATATATATATATAGAAATAGAAAACAAAAATATAAGGAGATAGATTAGAAACACTTATGTCAATGATACCAAAGGTGATATAAATGAATGTAATTAGGCTATGGATGGAATATAATGAAATAGAGCCACTTTGAGGTTCCCTATAAAATAAGGCATGGAATGAAGACACTACGAAAAAGTTCGAAGAGTTACGAAAGAAACTTCAAGCCCATGTTAGTTAGAGGTTGAGAATGAGAATTGAACTCTATGGGATCGGATCTCCTATTATTCCTCAGTAGCTCAGTAGTAGAGTGGCCAGCTGTTAACAGATTAGTTGTAGGTTCGAATCTTTCTTAGGGAGATTTAACTCACTTTGAATTTAAGAATTCAGAATGAAAGCGTTTGCTCTGGCAGTTAAGAAGAGGTAACTCGTACCCTAAGTCTTTCTTTTTACTGCATTTTATCTCATCATATCATATTCTATTTTGCAATATTTAAGAATCACCATCAATGCCTTGGTGTAGGTAAGTCTGGCATAATCCTTTGTTCTGTAGTCTTATTGGGGCTATTTATAACTAGCCAATTAAGAATTTTCAAATGTATTCGTACTAACAAGTGCATCAAAGATGCAATCATTGATCTCTTAAGAGGCCACAGTTACCACGAGGAAACATATTAATTATGAAGGAATAGAATTTTGCTATGCTACTAATACTTGTACTTACTTTACTATTCTGCCCAAGCCTGGCTGAGGAAGAGTTACGAGGTGTAAAACAAAAAAATATGTTGATTTGGTCCAAGCATACTATATTTAAATTTTATACTATTAATGATAAATAAAAATAAAAAGTAATGATAAATAACAAATAAAAAGAAAAGGAAGAAAAAGGAAGGCCATTCTATTTTGACAGAAGACCCACACCTAAGCTCCATAGCTTTGGATCCACTATCCTGATTATCATTTTCCTAGTTTCTATTTTTGGCCCATTATTGGTGAGGAGGGATTCAAAAGCTCGACATCGTTCATAGCCATATGCTCTAATCCTCTAAGCTATAGGCCACACCCCGTCTCCATTAGATTCGTTCCTAAAAGTACCCTGAAAAAGGAACCTTTCCTTTTCCCAGCCATTTCGGGTTAAGAAGATGCAAAGGCACCTCTATCTCTATAAGAACGGTGCATTCCGAGTTGTGAAGTGGGAGAGAAGGGATTTCATAATTGGTGTTTTGAATAAGATGATCTTTTCATTGTTTTTTCATATTGGAAGAGTAATAAGAATGAGGGGTGTTAAGATTTTTAACATCCTGGCGTCAAGTTATTTTTTCGTAGGACCTCGCCTATAGTATCTTCACTGTAATAAAGTTTAACCACTATGTTCGGGATGGATTGATGCAGTTCCTTCACACCTAGGACACTAGAATATCGAACCATGAACAAAGAAAGGCATATTATATTGGCTAGTGATTGTGCAGTTTTAGTTCTTGACTGGAGGGGACACCAAAGGCCTCTGCCCTTCCATTGCTTGGATCGATAGAGAGGAGAGAAGAGCTTTTAGTTTTCATGTTGTGAAAGATTTGAACAACAAAAATTTATACCAAATACCTCATTAAATAGATCGGGTCATTTAAGAACAAGGTTTAAATCTACTGGTCTATTAGGATGCCTCAGTTGCATGCATCATTGGACTTCCACTTGACACCTATTGTAATGATAAATGGCTCATCTCACTGTGACCTTCTCTTGAATTCTCAAAGCTCCCGTCGCTCCATCCCAGTAGGTGCAGAGAACCCGTTGTTGTCTTGACTGTGCTACTGGAGGTACTGGGGAATTCGAAATTGGAGAGCACTTATCTTTGGGTGGACTTACCACTTAAATGCTTTTAGCAGTTATCCACTCCGAACTTGGCTACCTAACATTTATGGTGGGCACAATAACTAGTACACCAGAGGTACGTCTTTCATGGTCCTCTTATACAAGGGAAAGGTCCTCTCAATGCTCTAATTCCCACACCAGATATCGAAAGAATTGTCTCAAGACATTCTAATCCCAGCTCAATAGGCAAGTAACCCAACCCTTAGAACATACTACAGCCCCAGGTAGCAAAGGGTCGACATCGAGGAACTAAACTTTCTCGTCAATACGAGCTCTTGGGAAAGATCAACTTGTTATCACTAGAGTAACTTTTATATTTGAGCAATGACCCTTCCACTTAGCACCGTTGGATCACTAAGATCAAGCTTTCCTCTACCTTTGCACTCAGGGGCTAATCTCCATCCATCTTAAGGAAATATTTACACATCTCCATTACCTTTTAGGAGGCCTATGTCCCATAGAAACTGTCTACCTGAGAATATCCCTTGGCCCTTAGGTCCTAACATAAGGTCAAAATTCTAGCTCTTTTATAGTGATATCTCACTGATCGCTTGGACCCTCCCTAAAAGGGGGCCTTCTCTGCCTTCCAACTAAGGCACGTAGGAAAGGCCCAAAACTAATCCTAGGAAATAGTGAAGCTTCATAAGGTCTTTCTATCCAGGTGCAGTGCACATCTTCACAATTCACCGAGCCTTTCTCTGAGACAGTTCCCAGATGATTACGTCCTTCGTACATGTCAGAACTTACCTGACAAGAAATTTTGCTACTTTAGGACCGTTATAGTTACGATCATCATTTACCAGGGCTTCGATCACCAAATCCATTGTCATCAAGGCACACCTCTTCTCCCGAATTTTCGAGGTGATTTTGCCGAGTTCCTTCAATCTAGCTTTTCCTAGGAGTATGGCATGGGTTACTTCAGTGTGGTAGTGCCTAGTACCCTAAAAAAGAAGGGACAATATGGGTCCTTGAACTAATAACCATCTTTTAACCAACTTAGCCTACTTCCTCCCTCAGGACTAGTAAGAGGTAGTATAAGACTATTCTCCTTTGGTCTATTAACTAAGCCTTTCGGCCTTATCTTAGGCCCTGACTCACCCGTAGGTTTTTTGGGGCATTGGATTCTCACCAATGTTTGTGTTACTAATTTTGACATTGTTGCTTCTGCTTTGTCCACCCCTGCTCATGTGGGTGCTTTCCTCTAAGGTGGAACACTCCCTTACCGATGCATTTTTACTTCCCACAACATCGATAGATCGCTTAGGCAAACCTCCAAGCTATCTCTACACCCCTACCTCCTTTATCACTTAGTGGTCATTTAGGGGCCTTAACTGGTGATCTAGGCTATTTCCACTCGATGATAAAGCTTAACCCTCATTACCTTACTGGTCAAACTTAACCAAAATTATTTTAGTTAAGTTCAAATCTAGTATTCAAAGTTTTTCTTAATTTGATACCGCTCTTGCTTCCCACACCGAAACAGCACTTTGGCCCTTGATTTTCAGTCAACTGCTATACCTCAGCGCATTTTCGGGAGAACTAGCTAACTCTGGGTTCGAGTGGCATTTCAATCCTATCCATAGCTCATCTGTCAATTCTTCAACATCAGTTGGTTCAGACCTGCACTTAGTTCACGCAAGCTTCATCCCAGTTATGGGTAGATATCCTAGGTTTAGGTCCATAAGTAGTGACAATTGCCCTATGAAGACTTACTTTCGCTACAGCTCTGGTAGGTTACCTTAACCAAGCCACTGCCTATTAGTCGCTGGTTCATTCTTCAGCAGGCATGTAGTCAGAGCCTGGGTCTCCTGCCACTACTTCGAAGCGTATGGTTTCATGTTCTATTTCACTCTTTATTGGGGGTTCTTTTCACCCTTCTCTCATGGTACTTCTCTATTGGTCACCTAGGAGTATTTAGCCTTGCAAGCTGGTCCTTGTTGATTCACATGGGATTCCTTGTGCCCCATGTTACTCGGTTCAGAGCGTAGACTAGTGATGCTTTCGGCTACTGGACTTTCCATCTAGGGTGCAACACTCCACCACTTCGCCTAGTAGCAACACACTTGCATTACTCTCCAACAACCCCGTTTTCACCATTTAGCCCGCTCCCATTTCGCTTGCTGCTTCTGTAGGAACCACTTTTGCTTTCTTTTCTTCTAGTTACTAAGACTTCTCAATTCATCAGGTTGTCTATTGCCTTCCCATGGATTCAGCAATAGTTTGAAAGGTTGACTTATTTGAGAATCTCTAGATTTACGTTTATTTTTAATTCCCTGAAGCATTTCGTCACATACTACGTCCTTCCTCGTCTCTAGGTGCCCAGGTATCCATCGTAAGCCTTTTCTCATTTAAACCTCACCCTTAACTTTAAGGTTAAGGCTATGCCATCCTAAAGTGCTATTAAACTAAAAACAAGGATCTTATCAATGTCTATGAATGATAAATCATAGATTTAATTGCTGAATTAAAAAAATTTGGTGCTATCGTATAGCTTTGTGCCCGTTAAGTTCATGAGTTGGAGATAAGCAATCTCTAACCACTGACATTGATCACAGGGTAAACCATTGCCTCTCGGCCACCTAATCGATTCTACCATAAAGGTCAACAATAGAAAATAACTCCCCCTGAACTTAGCTTATAGTTTTCATTATACTGTGCTCTCTAAAGAGTAACTCTTCTTAAATGGTACTGAGTTGGAATCACATTCTAACTAAGGATGCTTATGCTTTCAGAGGATCCAGCTACAAGAAAACTAGGAAAGGAGAGTTTCCCCCTTTTAAGCCCACCCTTTGTCCGTAATAATGCTGGTTTAAGAATAAGAATAAGTGATTGCCCTTCTCCGACCCTTACTGCCCAATATGAGAGCAGAAAACTAATATTTTCCACTTATTATACAAAGTTCTATGGTCGGTTCACGACCCCTGGATGCTGAGTACGTCCTTGAGGTGATCTCATAGTTCCTACAAGGTGGAGATGATGGGGTCAGTCCATGGATTTCCATTGTATTTGCCACATTTCGTTAAAAGGATGAAGGGAGATAGTGCATCAAGTTATTCGCAAGGGCTAATTTGATCCTCTTCCCTGGGGATCCCAGATAAGGGAACCATAGGAGAGCCACCAACTCCAACTATCTTCCATGTATGATCTATACTAGATCGGGCCAACTACCCTTCCTACCTCCTCTACATTCTTGACAGCCTATATTTGTCTCAGTAGAGTCTTTCAATGGCATGGTTAAGGTATAAGATACTATCATTATCACCAGGATAGATAGAAATCCAACTTCTAATTGCAGCAATGTAACTATAAGAGTATAACTCTACCAACTGAGTTGTATACCCTTGAGCCAAGTAGAGCATGCATGAAAGGGTTAGGTGCTTCTTCTATTCTTTTCTTTGGTGCAACTTGGCCATCTTGAACTTGAACCAGACACCTCACTTATGAACCAATTGGGAGAGAATCAATATATTACATTTCAGGATAGATTGATCCTTCCTAAACGTAATATACTATTCGCAAGGTTATGCGCTCTAAATTTTACTATTTATAACCTTTGTAAATTTTGTAAGAGCACATGTCATTCGCATAGTACCTAAGGTGTTGATCCCATGAGGAAGCCTAATTTACTCCTAAAAACTAAGGTCGCCCTAAATTACAACAAATTTGATCAAATAACTAATGTAGGAATTACATCAATCAACAATCAATTATAAGAATTTAGAGTGCCAAAGAGTAACAAAATAACATTCACACAACTTTACCCGAAATTAACATAGAAATCTACAAGTGAGAGAAAGGGGATTTTAATTTGAAATTAACGAAAACCTAACCAATTATGTAGTCATTGAATTAAGGGGTCTTGGCAGTCCTAGGGTGAATTACTCTCTCTCAAATTATAATTCTTAACCCTAATTGATAATCCCTAATTCAATTTATAGAGTAGCGATCTCTTGATTCATAATTAACCTAAAACCTAAATTAGTTCTAAATATGTCTACCAACCTACCAGGAATCTATGCTTGATATCTCATTACACGACTCTAATTGTTTGATCCAATTCTCTACCTATAAATTCACCTAACTCTCATTAGCCCAAACTGATGACTTTTACCTGGATTACCTCTCAGTTTTTCTTTGAATTATTAAGAACATAATTGAAATCACAATTAAATCAGTGAAATCATAATCAATTAAACTTCATTAATCTTAAGAGTCAAAATCCGAAGGTGAGTATAGACACAATTCAACGTTCAACCAAAGATTCTTAACACCTATTTCAATTTTATAAATGAATAAAATTGAAATAAATGGAAAATATTGTCTGGAACGGAATCTCAGAAGTGACAATAGTAGGTAACCACTTATTTCGAGAAGTATTTTGCATCTAGCTCATCTCTTTGATCTCTTGATCTCTCTTTAGGTTTCTCTCGAAATAGGCTAAATTAGTCTCCCTTGAATAACTTTATAGGCTCTCGAAAGACTACTGCCTCTTGTCTCTTAATGTTCTTTTTATTTTATGGAAGCCCTAGGTCAAAGTTAGGATCGACACGGTTCGAAAATCTTGCAAAACTTAAGTTTTTGCTTCAGCCCAATGCAGGGCATGATCATAGCCCTGCCTGCCATGATCGTGTCTAACGCTGTAATGATATTGGCTTGACTGGACGCTTCCTATCATGATCATATTCCAAGTGCATGATCATGGCCTAGCAGCTGTTGGCCCATCCTTCTCTATCATAATCATGGCCCAATATACACAATCATAGGCTATGTTTTTTGGCCTGAAAGTATTCACATCTTCTCTGTTCTTTATTGTTTACCTTGAAACACTAACACATGCATCAAGGCACCTAAAAAATATAACAATCAAGCTCAAAGGCTCAAACTGTACTATAGAAACACTTAAACACATAGAAAAACATAATTGAACCTTAAATGCACACTCATCACTCAAATTCACACTAAATACATAACAAATTACAACCTAAAATATCATGTACTTCACAACTATCAACATTTCAACACTTAAATGTTTACTTCTCCTTAAGAAAACAAAATAACAATCATACAATCAACATAAAGCACACAATGTAATAATGAAGCTATGATTTTAATCTCATGAAATAAATTTAATCTTGAACACAATCATTTAAATTATGGCAAATCATTAACAAGCAAAATATGTGTTTGAGGGCATTGAACTACATATACAACTTAATCAAGATGTATGTGTTAACTTATTTACCCTTTTCAATTGCAGACACATATTAATAATTTTTTGTCTCTCAGACTTTGTAACTACTCTTAAATATTTTCCATGAATATTCAAGCTTATTATAAGTTTGGTAGGTTTTTATTTAAAACACAAAATTTATTTTAATAAACCAAGAGTTAGTCTTTTACTTGAAGGCAAACATTCATGATGAAATTTGATCCGGCCCCTTGACTAAGTCATTTATTAATAGCTCGGTTGAAACATCATTAGACCCTTTTTACATGAAGGCACACAATTATCATCAGTCTTTTTTTTTTCAAATTATTGCCTACCTTGTTTCTTTTAGCTATTCGTTTTCATGAAAAAATACTAGTTAAGATACTTAAATTGAAAGACCTCAAATTATGAATGAATGTGACAATTTAGAGGGTGGTAAATTTACACTAAGTCCTAATTAGGCTATATATTTATCCAAAGGCCCCCTAATTCACTAATTTCATAGGCTAATGATTATTTATAACCAAATAGACTAACTCCAAAATTAATTGAGTATCAACAAATCTAGGCCATTGACACATTCACATGCTTTGCACAATGTAATCCTAGTAACTGTTGTACGGTTTGCAAAATCACATACAAAAGAAAAAATACGAAGTCCCTCCCCACACTTGAACAACACATTATGGTCAATGTGAAAAGGAAATACACGTAAACGCATAAAGAAAGAAAAGACAGAATTAAAATAAACAGAAAATAATAAACATGAAAAAATAAAAAAAAACTAATGGCTAAATTGGGAGAGAAAAATTAGAAACAATTGGGTCAGAAATAAATCCTATGGAGAAGGAGTTGGTGATGGTGTTGGAGGCGGTAATTGAACATCTTAGGACTCACAATACTGATGGATCCGTTGAATATCCTGACTCTAGCATTATTGTGTTTGTGTCATTTCCCTCATCATTCTGGTGTTCATCAATCAACCACTTTATCTCGAAATCTTATTCCTTCTCGATTTAATTTGATAACAAAAACAAAAATAAACCAAACTATGGAATTCAAACATTCCAAGAAAAATAATTAAAGAAAGTAAATTTTCCATGGTTGCCTCCCATGCAGCGCTTCTTTTAACATCGACAACTCAATGTTCCATCCTTGGAACTCAGCCATAATCAATTACTAGCGGCTTGCTTCCACCCTTTTCACTCTACCTCAGTTTTGTAGGTTATAGGTAAGCTACAAATTGCAAGATAATCAAAAGAATAATATTGATAAAATTATGGAAACTAAGTAAGCTTAATAATGTCCTTTTTTTTGGTTAAACTATCAACATAACAGGGAATAATGAAATTCCCTGAATTTTCCATGAGTCTAATAGTTTGTCTTTAAATGTAGGAACAATAATGAATTAAGGCTAGTATGTGTTTTTGATTGATGATCATGTTTTACTGTTCATAGATATGAGTTATCAAATCAGATACATAGATATATGTTAGAGAACATATATTGGACCAACCCACAGAGAGAACACTACATGATTTCATGTCATTAGTGATTCTCATTATGGTTTGACTTTAGTCCCTTTGACCTGAAGTCATCATGGTTCCCTACATGAGAAATTCAGTGTTTTGACATTAGACTAAGTTGTCTTTAACCAGATAACAAGTAGTCTTATGTTTGACATTAAATGAATCATAAGGAGGGATGACGTAGATGGGATTTTTACCTCTCTTAAATGAGAGAGACATCATTTAGGCCTCTTGACAAGTATGACTGAAGAAATGCATGGCCATGCTCAAACGAATTGATGAGGAGTCATCACTGTCATTTGTTATAGTTACTCAACTTTCGAATCAAGAATCAAAGATTAATCAAAGGTTGACATGTACCATGCCTTGTAAGTAATCTTGATATCGTGTTACAAAGGGACTGAGTTTATAACCATGGTTATAGGTTAAATTAGATTATTAACCCTCATTTGATTTAGGTAGTCATAATGTCTTGCTAAAGGCCGCTTATAACTTATGGGCCTTGAAGTGTGATCAAGCCCATTGCCAATATCAAATGAGCCTACAGGGTCGCACACAGAGAGTGATGCAATATGGGCTTATTCTCTTAGGCCTAATTTTTTAGGCACTTAATAAATATATATGGATATATTTATTAGGCTAGACTGAATTAAGTTGTCAGGCTTTTATTATATGAGATATAATATAGGCCGAAACTTATTGGACTTCCATAATCCTATAGGTTTGGGATTATGATATTCTTATTTTTAATAGGAATAGGGATTTGGGTTTCTCTATAAATAGAGAACTTATGCCTCATTAGAGGTGATACGAAAACCCTAGCCACCTAAAAACCTAGCCGTTCATTCTTCTTCCAAGAGAAACATTAGTGCGGCATTCTAGAGTGTTTAGAATGAGCTAGTACACATTAGTCCCAGCCAGGATTGTTCATCCTCTTGTGGATACCGGTAAAGGACGTTTGTGTGTTGGACCATCTACAGATACGAAAAACAAAACCAATCGGCGTTAGGAGGTAATTTTGTACTAATGTAAAATTTTCGATTATACTTCTGATTGTAGTATGGTCCATTCCGCTGTGTATTGGGAATACTCAGGCCATAGGCGATCCAACATTAATATTTCACATACATTAATAAGACTTTGGTCCTTCTAACTTTATAGTTGTTCCTAAGTTCGTTTTCATGAAAAGTCAAATCATTTACAAGTCTACTAGGTTTTTATTAAAGAAAACACTTTTTTTAATTATTATTGAACACTGACTTAGTCTTTTTATATGGAGGCAAACATTGGTAATGAATGTTGATCCAATTTCTTAACTAAGTCATGTTTAATAGCTTGATTGAAATGTCATTATAGCCTTTTAACACGAAAGCACACATTTGTGTTGCGTGTCGGTCCATTTACTCATCTACGTCACATTTTTAACTTGCTACGGGGCTATTCAAAACTCAAAGGCCACTGAAATAGCAATTTATTAAGCAAAGAAACATTTTTTTTCAATTTTTTCTACTTTGTTATTCTAGCTATTCGTTTTTATGAAGAAATACTAGTAAAACTGCTTCAGTTGACAGGCCTCAAATTATGAATGAATGTGACAATCTAAAGGGTGCTAAAGTTAGACTAAGTCCTAATTAAACTGTAAATTTATCCTAAAAACCTTAATTCACTATGTTTCTGAGCTAATGAATATTCACAACTGAATAGACTATGCTCAAAATTAAATAAACTTAACTCCATCTAAGCCATTGTCACATTCAAACAACTCACAGAATGCATCCTATTAACTATCATACAATATGCAAAACCACATAAAATAGCAAAACACATAATCCCTCCCCATACTTGAAAAACACATTGTCCTCAATGTGGAAAGGAAACAAACATAAAAAGATAAAGAAAAGAAAAGACGAAAATTAAAGTAAACAGAAAATAATAAACATGAAAAATAAAGATAACTAAACTGAAGGTTAATTTAGGAAAGAAAAATTAAAAAAATTGGGTTAGGCATAATTCCTATAGAGATGGAGGTGATGATGGCGATAGAGTTGAGACCACATTTGCTTAACATCGAGATTATTTCCCTATTTTATAAATGATTCAAAAGGTTAAAGGATTTAGCAATCCAAACCATTCCAAATCGTTCAAAACTTATTTAAGTATTTAAAATAAACCTAACTACACAACATTTTAAACCTACCTACTAAATACGCTAAGTTATGGTACTTAACTTGACCTTGTACCTTAGAAACTCAACCGGGATCAATTATAAGCGGCTTGCTTCCACCCTTTTTGTTTAATATCATCTTTGTAGCTTGTAATGTCTTTTTGAAAACCAATTAGGCTTAATAATGTCTTTCTTTCGATTGAACTATCAACAAAGTAGGGAATAAAAAAATTGCCTGAATCTTCTACGAAATCCAATAGTTTGTCCTGTATGGAGGTTAATTGCTACATTTCTTCCTTAATCACCTTTGTTTTGTTAACTTCTTCTGCTTTTCAAATAGAGACTTTCATACTTTCTTCAAACTTAACATTTGTTTTCATCTGTTCTTTGCCCGTTTGTTCTTCAGAATATTCGAACACATCAATTATCCTAAATGAGTTACTAACCCTCGAATTCTTAATTATAGTAACCATTCATGTGGAATGTCTCTTCATCATCATCAATCCAAAGGATAAGGTTCTTTGCATGGAAATTTACCTAAGAATTTTCTATTCTCCAAGACTGGTGGATAATAGGGATGGTTGGAATTCTTATACACTTCCATTGTCTTTTCGTCGCCAATGAGTTGGGGTTCGGTGTGGTCTTCCTTTAGTTCTTCTAGCTCTACCCCATTCCTAAGTGTGATAGCCTCATATTGTTTTAGTTGATGTAATTCTTCCAGACTTCTTTTATAAAATTCATGGGAAAGTTCTTCTAGCTCTACCCCATTCTGTCACTTGATCAATTTGTTCTTCAAGTTTCTTCTGCCTTCTATATCTATGAACTTATCCAAGATCTTGTCCAATTTATAATTTTATGAACTAGATTCATCATGTTGAAATTCAAACAGATCTTCATGTTCAATGTGGGTACTTGCACTATTAGACCAACAGAAATCTAGGTGATTCTGCCACGCTAAAGTGTATATGGTCCAATAACGGTCCTTATTTCTTGAACCATAATGTGACTTATTATAATTCTCAAAATTTCCTTACTCCCTATAATATCTATAATCCATCGTTGTTCAGCATTCAACTCTTCTGATATACCATTCTATGATGTCTCAATGTGTCTCTACTTTATGCCCCAAACTATTTTTTCATAAATAAAAACAAAAGTTAGTAGAAAAGCCTTAGACTGAAGAACTAAACTATTGCTTCCTAGCAATGGTACCAAAAACTTGTTTGCTCAAGGTTACACAGGCTAAGTTTTACAATTTATAACCTTGGTAATCACCTCAAGCACAAAGGTCCCTTGTATAGTACCTAAGGTGTTGATTCCACGAGGAAGGGAAATAAGACATAAAATCTAAGGTCATCCTAAACTACAATAATTCTAAACAAACAAATAAAGTAAAAATTAAATGAATCAATAATCAAATGTGAGAAATTTAAGTGAAAAAATTCAGAAATTAACAATCTCACACAAATAATAAAATCAACCTAGAAATAACCAATTGAGAGGAAGGAGGATTTAATTTTAACCTGAAGAACATCTAACCAATTATGTAATTTCTGACTTAATGGCCTAGACGGTCCTAGGGAGAATTACTCTCTACCAACTTATAATTCTTAACCTAATTTAAATTCCTAATTGAAATTATAGGAATTGCAACCTCTTGATTCACAATTGGTCCAAAACCTAATTAGTTCTAAAATTGTCTATTAACCTACCAGGAATCTATGCTCGATCGATCTCTCGTTACATAACTCTATCAGTTTGATTCAACTCTCTGCCTATCGATTTGCCTAACTCTCATTAGCCTAAATCGATGATTTTTACCCAGCTCACCCTCTTAGTTTATTGCCAACTTACTTAGAACCCAATTAAATCACAATTAAATCGAAAGAAAACACAATCAGATAAACTTTATTAATCTTAAGAACTAAAAACCCGAAGTTTAGTACAGGTAGCAAATCAATACTCAACAACAAAATTTTTAATAAATATCTAACTTTTATATATCAATGAAATCGAAATAAAAATAAGAAATACTGTCCGAATGGAGCTCAAAGGTAACGACTATGGGAAACCATCTGTTTTGGGAAGCACTTGATATCTGTGTAGGTTTCTCTCAAATTTTTGCAAAATAAAACTCTTTTGCATGACTCTCTAGGCACTCGAAAGACTATTACCTCCCAACTCATAATGTTCTATTTATTTTGTGGAAGCCTTTGGTCAAAGTTGGGGTCAAAACGGTTAGAAAATTTTGGCAAAAGTTGAGTTTTCGTATCAACTCAGAATATGGCACGATCATGACCGTGGCAAACACTTTAACCTTTTTCTCATGATTATGGCCTAATGTTCACGATCATGGCCTGATGTGCATGGTCGTTGCCTGACTAGATACTCTCTATCAAGATAATGCTCTTGGCTCCCAAACTGCACATTATGGGCTATGTCTTTTTGCCCGAAATTCCTCACATCGTCTTTGTTTTTTACCGTTTACCTTGAAACACTAACAAACCCATCAAGGTACCTCAATTATATAACAATTAAGCTTAAACACTCATACTAACCTATAAAAACACTTAAACATATAAACTAACACAATTAACACATAAGCACATGCTTAACGCTCAAATTGACACTAAATACTTAACAAATTAAACCCTAGAACACAATGCAAATCACAACTATCACATAGCACATGGTTTCATAAAAGCTTATTATTTTCTAAGTCTAAATAAAGTAGGTTTTACATGAAGAAGATTTGGATCAACATATTCTATTTGTTATGGGTAGGAGAAGACCCTAACTTGGTATTCTTAAAAAAATAAAATAGAGAGATCATAACTAAGTTAAGATGATATAGATCAATCCCTTCTTCTTGAACCAAAGATCTTACCATTTCTAAGGGAACAAGATTTATATCTCCTTCGCATTTCCATTCAAGAGTTCATATGTGTTACCACACCCTTTTGAGACCTCAAAAAATTGACAAATTCCTTTTCTTAGGGACACATACAAGATTTGTCACTACACAAAAAAGGCTAATGGTAACCATTAACTATTCATTTATTAACTACTTCATTTATGAATTATGAATTTCGTAGTAATAGAAATAAAATACATGTCTATCCTACCGGGAAAAAATTTATAACTTGCTATCCTCTTCCTGAGTAGGCAAAGATTAATCTCCATGGAAAGTATGATTCATTCGTATCAACATGATAGTCCAACTACATTGCATTTCTAGAATCCATGTTGTATATTTGAAAGAGGTTGACCTCCTTGCTGGTACAATCCTCTTCTCGCTGAGCCTATTCCCCTCGGTCCATAGAGACAAAATGTAGGACTGGTCCCAATAGCTCATCGCGGAAGAAAGGACTCACTGAGCCAGGATCACTAACCAATGCTAATAGTATAGAAAATATAATAAATAGAAAAGTACTATCTTTTCTTTATATTTTCCCTAGTTTTGTTGCTGCCACGTGCTTTATCCATTCGATTGGACCAGATAGATATCCCTTCAACACAACATTGGTCATTGAAAGGATCTCAGAGACCTACCAAAGCATGAAATCTAGGATCTTTCAAAAAATGGATTCCTATTCGAAGAGTGCATAACCATATGGATAAGCTCACACAAACCGTCAATTTGGGATCCAATTTATGATTTTCCTTGGGAGGTGTGAAGAAGGAATTGGAATGTAATAATATCGATTCACGCAATTATAGTAGAAGAAGTTTTCTATTGATTCAAACACCATACATATAGGATATGGATAACAAAAGAGGAAAAAACTGAAGATTTCACATATTACTTTTTTTAATCGAAAAAATCAATCTAATTTTTTTATATCCTTCGCTTAATGAGAAAATGGTTCGAACCTGCAAGATCAAACCAAACCTATTGGACTTAAGAAATGACGGAAGCGAATGAAACAAGAGGATAAAATCATTATAATAATAAAAAGAAAAAGAAATAAATAAATAAAAATGAATAAATAAATAAAAAAATAGGAATAAATATAAATAAAAATGATGGAGAAGAGCCTCGATTCTAAATGAACAAATCCAAACATGAAAAAAAATCTTTGTGATTCTTGAAGAATGAGGGGTAATGGGACTTATCGAGAAAGATTTCTTGTTCTTATTATAAGTTCTAAGATTATGATTGGATCCCATATGTTTTGTAAAAAGAAGAATCTTCTCCTTTGAGAATAATCAAAAAAGAAAAGTGTTCAATTGGAACATGAAAGCATGATCGAATTTGTCCTAGTTACTCTTTAGGATAGAGTGCAGGAAGGGATGAGCTCCTTAAAGAAGGAAAAGGATACAACGACTTCGAAAGAATTGAACGAGGAGCTATATGAGGTGAAAATCTCATATATGATTCTGTAAAGAGGTCGGAAAGGTATCTTGTTTGTCAACTTTTCCATTATCACCCCCAAAAAACCAAACTCTACCTTACGTAATGTTGTCAGAGTACGATTAACCTCAGGATTTGAAATCACTGCTTATATAACTGTTGTTGGCCATAACTTACAAGAACATTCTATAGTCTTAGTAAGAGGGGGAAGGGTTAAGCATTTACCTAGTATGAGATATCACATTGTTTGAGGAACCCTAGATGTTGTCATAGTAACGGATCATCAACAAGGGCATTCTAGTGCATTGCTAATTCTTATCCAAGACTTGTATCATTTGATGAGGCCATGGGAATCACTAAAAACATGTAAAGTCTGTGGCTAACCCAATAACGAAAGTTTCGTAAGGGGACTAGAGCAAGCTACCATAAGATAGAAGATCTTCTTTCTAAAGAGATTCGATTTGGAATTATTGTATGTCCAATGTCGAATATTGGAATAATTTCAGAGGTTTTCCTTAACTTTGTCCATGTTAACAAACAATTCAAAATGCCTCAATTTTTTATTTTTAGAAAAGTCTGAGTCAAATAGCAGTAATTCGAAGCATTTCTTTATACATTATTTCGAAAACCCAAGTATTCAATTGTATGGATATGTAAAATATAGGAATTCCAATCCTAGTAGGGAAAGGAGGGAAGCGAATACTCAATTTAAAGTGAGTAAACAAAATTCTATACTTGATCTCATCGATACATATAGAATTCTTTGCAAAGTTGTACTTGATGAAAGTTATATGTACGACTTGGAGGGAGGTCTTTCATATCTTTCGAAATCTCCCTATAATATGGGGTCAAAAAGCCAAACTAAATTATTTTATTAGCAATTATAAAAGAAAAGAAAATTGATTCTTGAAAACCCCTTGCTCGCTTATGTCACTTCAAGGTACTGTAAAAGGAAAAACTACAAAATCTAATCTAACTTATCATAATTGATTAGTTAACATGTTTGTTAACCCTATTCTGAAACATGGAAAAATCATTGTCTTATCTAATTATCTATCGAACGATGAAAAATATTTAAAAAATGACAGAAAAATTGACTATCTATTTTATTGCACTATGTCAAGCAATACATGGAGTAACTTCTGATATAGTAGTAAAAGCAAGACGTGTAGCCAGATTGACTCATCAATTTCCCTAGGATTCATAAAAGGAAAAGCACTTGCCATTCATTAGTTATTAGGGGCATCCCAAAAACTTCAAGTTAGAAATATGGCTTCCAAATTAAGTTCAAAATTAGTGGATGCTGCCAAAAGGAGTGGCGATGCCATAAGCAAAAAGGAAGAAACTCATACAATGGCAGAGGTAAATAAAACTTTTTCACATTTTTGTTAAACCATGAATAAGATCTATATAGACACATAAACTCATGGAGCCATACATCTTGATTGGAAAAGAATCAATAGAAAAAGAAAGAATCGGAATTGATCGCTATAGTTCTCGAAGCAAATGTAAAGAAAAGATGAAACATAAGTCATAGATTAATTAAGCCCTCTCAGGGACTTGCTTAAGAATAAGAAAGAGGTAAATTCCATGGAATAGGGTTTGATCCTATTCATGGGGATTCTGTAAATATTCCATTCTAAAAAAAATTATGATTTTTTTTTACAGATTAGATGTAGTTACGAATTCATGATCTGGCATGTGTAGAATGAAAACTTCATTCTTGATTCTATAAGAATTTTTATGAAAGCCTTTCATTTACTTCTCTTTGATGGAAGTTTTATTTTCCCATAATGTATCCTAATTTTTGGCATAGTTCTTCCTTTGATGATTAACTCAACCTTTTATCAAAAAGATATACCTTGGTTATATTTCGTCTCTTCAACAAGTTTTGTAATAAGTATAACGGTCCTATTATTCCGATGGAGAGAAGAACCTGTGATTAGCTTTTTAAGAAATTTCCAAATGACAATTTCAAAAAAATCTTTTAATTTCTTATTTTACTATGTTCAACTTTATGTATTCCTCTATCCGTAGAGTACATTGAATGTACAGAAATGGCTATAACAAAGTTTCTCTTATTCGTATTAACAGCTACTCTAGGAAAAATGTTTTTATGTGGCACTAACGATTTACTAACTTTCTTTATAGCTCTATAATCTTTCAATTTATTCTCTTACCTATTATCTGGATATACCAAAAGGTATATACAGTCTAGTGAAGCTACAATGAAATATTTACTCATGGGCAGGGCAAGCTCTTCTGTTTTGGTTCATGGTTTCTTTTGGCTGTATGTTTCGTCCGAGGGGGATATCGCACTTCAATAAATAGTGAATGGTCTTATCAATAGACAAATCTATAACTCCCCAACAATTTCAATTGAATTTATATTTATCACTGTAGGGATTAGGCTTAAGCTTTCCCTAGCCCCTTCTTATCAATAGACTCCTAACATATACGAAGGAGTGCAATTTGTTGGAAGAATTCCTACCTCTCTATCTACCTTTGAGATGATTGGATTTTTCAAAACTCCATGTACATGTAGAAGAGAAATGTTATCCACACTCAAACCAAGACATAACTTTTACTTGTTCAAATAACAATTAAGGTGAAGTAAATTAGGGTTAGGAATAACAAATCTCTTAATGATAAACATATTCATTATGAAAGTTTTTTATTACGAGTAGCTCATACAAAGATCGGACTAATGACATATTCAATACTTAAATTCTCGATGCAGATGCTATAAAGTCGATTCTCATTATTCATAGACTATGAGTGTAATAGGAGCATTCGTCGACAAAAGGATCACCCTAAGATGATCATCTCAGGGCTATTGAGAATGAATCAAATCAGATGGTTTTATTTCTCAATCTTTCTAACTTGTTCCTACGAAACGAAAAGGTCAAAAAGATTGAGAAAAATTAATTATTCACAACCACTAATGAATGATTCCTTGAAAACCTAAGGAACAGTAATCTTTTTTAGAAATTGAAAGGATTCAGTATTATACATTGGTAAGGAAGGTAATCAAAAAAGAAAGAAGATGAGTTCTTCTGTCTTTTATCACTTAGGAGTTGTGCGAGATGAAAGTCTCATGGATGGTTTTGAATGAGAGAAAGAAGTAAGGAATCCTCTTTTCAACTCTGACTCTCCCACTCCAGTCATTGTTTTTCTTTCTGCTACTTTGAAAGTAGCTGCCTCAGCTTTAACCACTCAAATTTTCGATATTCCTTTTTATTTCCCATTAAATGAGTGACATCTTTTTCTAGAAATCCTAGCTATTCTGAGCATGATAATGTGGAATCTCATTGCTATTACTCAAACAAACATGAAACCTATGCTTACATATTCGTCCCTAGGTCAAATCAGATATGTAATTATTGGAATAATTGTTGGAGACTCAAATGGTAGATATGGAAGCATGATAACTTATATGCTCTTCTATATCTCTATGAATCTAGGAACTTTTGCTTGCATTGTATTTTTTGGTCTATGTACTGGAACTGATAACATTCGAGATTATGCAGGATTATACATGAAAGATCCTTTTTTGGCCCTATCTTTAGCGTTGTGTCTCTTATCCCTAACAGGTCTTCCTCCATTAGCAGGATTTTTTAGAAAACTTCAACTATTCTTGTGTGGATAGAAGGTAAGCCTATATTTCTTGGTTTCAATGGTACTCCTTACGAATGTTGTTTCTATCGACTATTATCTAAAAATAATCATCATTAATGATGAGAAGAAATGAAGAAATAACCCCTCATGGGCGAAATTATAAAATATCCCCTTTGAGACCAAACAATTCCATCGAATTGAGTATGATTGTATGTGTGATAGCATTTACTATACTAGGAAAATCAACGAACCCAAATATTGAAATTGCTCAAGATACCCTTTTTTAGCTTCTAAAATTTATTTCTTAGTTCAAGATCCCTCTTACTAACTAGAATCAAAGAATTAGTAGATTTTTTCTGCCCAAAATAGGAATAGGCTAGGGTTATAAACTTATAATCTATAATATGATAATCGAGTCGATTCCATGACTATAAGTTCACTAAAAAAGTTAATAAATTACTGAAGGTAACAGTTCCATTGGTAATTAGCGACAAAAACAAACATTCTATTAGTAAAGTGAACGGAATTATCAATGGACTTGACATTCATTGGTAAACGTGGAGGGAAAATAAATTCGTGAGTTTTTCCTTCATAATTTAGTGACAGAATACGTAATTCAGTTGCAAAATAAGGTGGAAATAGCTGGCGCAAGAATTAGCGAAATTGAATACCGACAGGAAATGTGTTTCGTCGGTACCAATGGAAAACCATTTCTGCCAGTAAATTACTGACAGATAGATGTGTCCGTCGATAAACGCCAAATTGTTCATAAATAATTTAATCCAAACAACGTCATTTTGTCATCATCATTTTATCCCCTCTTGCCTTTGCTATTTTTCTTCTCCTCTGTCGACTACGTCAGTTTTCTCTCATTTTTGTTGCTTCCACCTTCGATTTCTACCTTTTTTTCGTCCATCATGTATCCTTTTAAGGTAAGGTTTCTATTGGCCTTATTTTGTCCCCAAAAAATGAAGCTTTTAGATGGTTATATATATATATATACGCACCGTGGATCGGTGTTGAGTGGTAGGTTTTGTTATGATGATTGGTTTATGCTTTTTTTGTTGAATTGTTGTTTTATTTTTTGTTTACATGTGTTGTTGTTAGTAAATAATGAAAATATGCATTTTTTTTATGTGAATGTTAAAGATAATACATATTGGCTATAAGTTGTTTGATGAAATGTCTCCTAAATAGAGACTTGCATATTAAGCATATATAACTTCAATTTCGCCATGGTTTACGTAACCTATTCAGAACCATAATACTTTCAAAAATGTTCATGTGAAAGAGGAGGTTTGAGTACTATATATATTCAATTTTAAACTATAATTTTTATATATTGGATCTATACAATGAGAGATGTGATATAGGATAATTGGGTGTCTAAGAAAGTGTACAGTTGTTGTGAGTAAGCCTGAGCATAATCCCTTGAATTGAAATTTTTATATGATTTGTTATGTTTATTAAAAAGTTTAAAAGATACTTGCATTTTATCTTCACTAATTTTAATTCTAAATATCTATTTTTATAGTTTTAATAAAAAAATTTACTTTAGGTTTTATAATATTAAACTTTTTATTAACAATTAATTTGAAGCTTTTATATATGATTTGATTTAATTTAGGTATGTTTTATAACGTTATCTAAAAAATATAACTTACTTTATATTAACATTGAATTGTCTTATTAGATATTTGTAATTATAAATATCAAAATTTTCAATATTTACAAATTTAAAATTAATTAAAGAATGCCAAAAGATGAAGTGCAATGATAATAAAAAATAATAAACATATATATATGTTGACAATGCATTATATAAGAGTTAAAAACCAATATTTAGGCAATTTACATTTAGAAAATAATATCTATTATATGCTATTTTTATATTTGATTCTATTTAATAGTAAAAAAGAATATGAAAATTTTTTATATCTGCGTTATTTAAATAATTTGTTTAGAAAAACGGAAGAGTGTTTAGATTACATAAAATTCTAAGTATCTTATTTTTCACCCCTTGTTCCTTTTTATTTTTTATTCTCAAAATGTGTAAGTGGAAGTTAGTGAAGTACCTTTTCGAAGTTTCAACTTAATAAACTTAATGAAGATTTAAAGAATCTCACGATAGTGATAAGACATTAAATATAAATATTAGAATACAAATTTACATAAAGATCTTGTAGTGATAAACACTAACTACTTAATGGAATATTTACTTGTAGATCTTTGTATAGCACATGTACTTATGGCATCAGATAAAGGTTTTGGTCCGAAAGCCACTAAATATTAAATTATCAGAACAATTTTCGTACCTTTGAATATTGGACCTAGTTTATAAGTCACATTTTTAAAATGTTAAAGAGAGCCATTTAGGATTCAATAGAATAGTCTTCCCCTTTCATCTTTGATATGTCTGAGTTTTAGAAAATTATAAATGGCTATAAAATTCAAGCTAAAAAAAATGATATGAAGCTAGAAACCCAAAAGGATTTCAAGAAGCATATGGTTGACAACACTGTATCGACATGTTTAAGGTTGCAAGTAGCAGCATTCGGTCACAGTCTACATCTTTTATATTTCGACACTCCAATCAATGACTCAGCTTTGGACCACTTACTTCCTTCTGTGAATTACTGGTTTATCTTTCGAGTGATTGAGCTTTAAACTTTTTACTTTTATTTGAATAACTAGAAAATAACTCAAATATATTTAATAGTAAAAATATATATGTGAGTCTATTTAATAGTAAAACAATGGACCACAATAGTTTATGATGTTGTATTAGAATAATTATATTATATTAAATATTTTATATTCTTTTTCACAAGCCCTATATTGTGTTAGAAAGTGTCACTCATCTTTCTTTGTTGAAGTTTGAAGTTGTCCATCCATCTAGGTTAGTCGTCCAACTAATATTTACCATATGTATTGTTTTAATAATATGATTATGATACCTTTGGATTTTGTGTGAATGCAAGGAGGTCTTCATTTTGTGTTGTTGTTTAGAATATTCTTATAATCACTGATGAGTTTTTATGTTTTTCTTTAATAGTCTGAGTATTTACTGTATAAATTAGTTTGAGATGTTATAGATCATTTGAGGTATTAATAACCACCTAAGATGGTATATAGGCTGGAAACCCGTGATGCAGCTCCCATGATGCTTATCAATGAAAAATTCCATAAGCCAAGGAGTGACAGCAAGAAGTTATTTTCCTGATTCACAGGTGTAAACAATGCCACGTACCACAGTTTTGAAATCAATTGTAGGAGATTAATTCAATTGGTTAATACTTTGGGGATGTGAATTAGATGTTCTACAAATTTTGGGCTGCCATGAAGGATACTAACTATGGAATCACTGTTTTAAATTTACTATGTTCTAAAAATGAGTAATGCTAACAGATCTTGAATGTATAGATGATTATCACGTGATGGTTTCACTAATCCTGAATTTGTTGAGGGAGTTAAAGCTTTTATTCATTATGCATGTTCTTAGCCTACATATATGGATGGGCCAAAGATTAGATGTCCATGCAAAAAGTGTAAACACATTCATTTCTTCCTATTGATGAAGTGAATGGGCATTTGTTGAGAAGAGGGTTTGTCCCAAATTATTTTGAGTTGACATAATATGGGGAATCGTAGATTTGTAGCACCTCAAGAGGAAATGAAGTATAATCGTTAGTAAGCTTAAATGAGTTTGAAGGGGGGGACTAGATTTGGATCAATAATGTCGATGTAAATAAAAATTCTTACATGCAAATGTTTTATAATGCAATGGGTTATACCTTTGAGGAAAATATAGAAAATCTTGAAGAAGAACCCAACCCATAATCCAAATAGTTTTTTTACTTACTATAGTCAGCTGAGCAAAAACTATGACCAAATTGTGAGACAATGACTTAATTGTTTTCAATTGCTCATATCTTGAACATAAATTCGAAAACGCATCTTTCTGATCGTAGTTTTGATAAAATTCTTGGATGGTGTGATGAATTATTGCCTCCTGATCACACTATATTTGATAGTTTTTACCATATGAAGAAACTTATTAGGGGGTCTTAGTTTGCCTGTTGAAAAGATTGATTGTTACAAATTGGTATGTATGTTGTATTGGGGTGATGATGTGGAATTACAAGAGTGCAAATTTTGTGATCAGTCCAGGTTCAAACATAGAAAGGATTCTATGAAAGGAAACTTAGTACCCTTGAAGCGAATGTATTTTCCCACTAACTCTGAGACTTCAAAGATTTTATGCTTCTGATGTTAATGCATCTTACATGAGATGGCATAATGAACACCAATAGGAAGATGGAATAATTAGTCATCCATCAGATGCATTAGCATGGAATCATTTTAATGACACCCATTATGAGTTTGCAGTTTAAAGTCGAAATGCTAGGTTAAGATTATCGACGGATGGATTCCAACCTTTTAGTCAATCTGGCCAGCAATATCTGGCATGGCCAATCATAATTACTTCTTATAATTTGGAAGAGGCATATATGTTCTTGACAATGATTATTCCAGGGCTTACAAATACAAATCATAAAATTGATGTATTCTTACAATCATTGATATCTGAATTGTAGCATCTTTGGGAATATGGTGTTGAGACATATAATGTCTCTAAAACAAAATTTTATGTTGAGAGCAGCTTTGATGTCGACAATTGGTTATTTTTTGACATACGCCATGTTGTTAGGATGGAGCATAGCAGGGAAACTGGCTTGTCCTCATTGTGGCAATGATTTTGATGCTTTTTATCTTTTAAACAGGGGCAAAATATGTTGGTTTGACAACCATAGGAAATTTCTTCCTCCAGATCATCCATTTAGGCGTAATAAATAAAAGTTTATTAAGAATAGGATGGTAAAAATACCTCCTCCACCTTACAAAGTTGGTGAAGAGATATTGCAAGAGATTGAGGAATTAGGCTTGTTGAAAGTTATAAAAATTGAAGTTAATAAAATTAATACAACCATTAATAGAAACTTTAGCTGGAGAAAACAAAGCATCCTTTAGGATTTGCTATATTGGAAAACTAATTTGATACGTCACTATAACACCCCACTCTTGCAAGACCCGAACTCGACATCGATGGTGATATCTGAGTCCGTACCTCGCAAGGGTGGTGTGCTAAAACACTAAAACAATCGAAAGTCGGTATGAGTAAATTTTTTTAAAAAAATCGCAAATCTGGGCCCATTTTTATTCAGAAACATTCTCACATACCAGAAAAAATGTCAATTAGCCCAATCCAAAAATAAAACATATTACACTTTGATCAAGCTCTTTTACAAAACCCAAATACACA
>JAOSBN010123873.1:0-32051 GCA_027563595.1 Erythroxylum suave | reverse complement strand
AAATAAGTATCAAATCATGACAATTTACTGACAAATTGCGAATTGAAAGAACTATGTATGAGGAACCAATTTAAGCAATAGCAGCTATGAAAATGCAGCCAATTTATAATATAAACTTGGCTCAATCAGGGTATTACCGATTCCTTCGCTACAGATTTAATTTCTCGCTGCGTTATCCTGTCCTTCTTCTTGTATCCAAAGCCTTTGCTTTTGAATCCTTTTCCTTGTCAATCTATCCTCTCCTTTAAGTTGTATCCTCAACCAATTTGATTTACCTCTTGTTCTTCAAGGACAACTTGGAACCAGAAATAATATTGTTTCCATAAAGTAAAAATCTAGAAACAGGTTCGTGAATACCATCAATATCTACTGGAGGTGCAGCAATGAAAGTGATAATAAATACAGACCTACAAAAAAGTGAGCTAATCCAACCAATCTTGCTTGCACAATAATTTTGTGGAAAGTCATATTCAATGAAAGTATTTAGAAATTAACTTGGATTGGATAAATGATTAACTGATAGAAAAAAAAAGAAAGGTTTGGCCACGGAGGAGATTTTTCTTATAAGAAATGAACCAAAAAGTGAACTCTTCTCATGCAAATTTCAGCTTACTCTTACATGAAAGGATAGAGAGAGTCAAACCATGCAAGAAAACCTTCTTACACCCTGAATTTCGATTATGCATGGAATGGAAGAAGAGAATAGCATCCAATGCATCACTTCTTACTTTAATCAATCATAAAGTATCCAATAAATGAGACCGTTCCCTTTTCTCTTCAAGATGGCTATATGAAAACACTATTAACCTAAATATGACCTACAAATTTTGATTTACGAAGATGGAAGAAGGAAGGTGGTCCATCCAATGTGCATCTTTCTTCTTTAGTCCAATGAATGCTACTAGGTTATATGCGAACATTAAAAGATAACCATTAAACCATTTAATGTTAAGTTCATAACTCCATTTAATGATGACAAACCATAATAAAGCATTTTTATTTAGCAATTTAATGTCAAATGTACAACTGCACAATCAGTCCATTAAAACCAAAATTGCTACTCCTTTCTTTAAAAAATTTGTTTTAATATAATTAATTTAATCAATTACATTAAACCAAAGTTTAGCCCATTTCTAAATTAACATTTACGCTTCTAATTATCCATTAATTAGTGCAAGCCCAAAACTCAATTATGGGCTTCCAAAACCTCCATATATTTTTCTTACTTAGCTTAATAACCTTCCTTGAAGCCGAGTGGGGAATATTATTGGACTTTGTTAATTCAAGTTCCAATAAGCCTAGAATCAATTTAATCTCATTAGAATTAATTCTAGCTTATTAACTAAATGTCATTCTACTAAAAACAATTAGTTGAACTCTTGAACTATTAAATATTATGAGAACACATATTTTATGTCCAATTGCAAACCCTATTTAGAACCTTATTATAGCCATCCACACAACAACGGGTAAAATTACCGTTTTGCCTTTATGTTGGTTTTTCCTTCTAGATCTCCTGTTTTACTTTAAATGGTGATTAACACACAAGATCTCATCTTGGTGTTAAGACTTGATGGGTAACTAGTCCATCAAACTACTGGCACCAGTTTAATTACCAAATCTCCTTAAAACATCTAAAAGTGATGATATCACTATAAACTCTTTCTTTAAGTGAAAGTTCCCTGATACATGTTTCAGTTAATAATTCCAGCATACAGACGCTAGATTAATACTCTGTAAAAGTCCATTCCAATCATGTAACATCCCACTCTCACAAGACACGTACCTCATATGATGTTTAAGAACGTACCCAGTGAGGGTGGTATGCTAGCACAGTCAGTCAGTAAAAATCTCGTTACAATTAAAAAAAATTTTCAACACACACATATGTGGAAATCAATAATCAAATTTGGCCCACTTTATTCATATACAAAATACTTATAGTCATAATTTCATTACATTACAAAATCATTTACAACATTTTCAATTTGGAAAGTTATTACAAAACAGAAATATTTGAATACTCAAGTTACAATAATTACGGAAGACTCAATTTGATATAAAATATTGAAATACAAATGTAGACGAGAATTGATCTTAACTTTTATCTCTTACTTGAATGCAGTGTTTGTAATCCCGTTAACCTAACGGGCTAACTCTTTTTAGCCTAAAAAATATTCCAAATTTTGGGTGAGTTTTACAAACTTAGTGAGCGACCATCCTTGATGGCTCACTAAATCACATAACACATACAGTTCTCATAGTCACATAATTTTACATTCACTTTAGACATATCTCACATTCAGAAATTATTCGAACCATTATAATCATTCATATCAAGCATATGTAGTGCACATGAGACTCACTTCCATTTATTATTTTTGTTGTGACCGAGTGCCTTTTTATCTAGCCCATATCCCTTAATGGATACTGGGCTATATCAGATTATGTCCCATAACCCTTAGTGGATACCATGTAGATTCACAACTGAGCCTGAGGCTCTTATCACAGTCTGAGCTTTAAGCTCTTTTTCGGTGGCTACTCCAGTCACAGCTGCCTTTATATTTCATGCATCCATGTAGTGGAGTGCATCAGTCATATATGATCAATCAATCACTTTGCACATTCACTTTCACATGTCATCGGACCTTGGTCGGACATTCAACATTTAAGCTAAGAATACACTTATTTCTTCTCATTCACATACAAGTACCACTTCAATATCACATTTATGCATCAAGTCTCAGACCTTTATTTTCTGACATCAACATAAGCAAATCAAATTCATATCAATCATATTCACTTTGCATAATTTTCATAACTATAGTCATTTAATGCAGAAATAAAAATTAGAAAAATAATGAAATGAAACCATCTAGGTCGACTCATAGTACGCTCCAGATTAGCAATTGCTTCTAAGATCTAGAAATGTCTAAATGTGGACATTTATCCTACACATCAATATTATGCTATACACACAATACGCATGCCCATTAATAACTTTGCACAATTACAAGCATTCATTTATACACATATGTGTGTATAGAATATGTACAATGCATGTTCATGACAATCCCGGGTATCTTTCCATTATTTTCATTGCATTATTAGTCTTATATCCAAACTCACCTAAGTAAAATTTGTAGTTAGGGTTTATACCTCAATTAAACACTTTGAATCTAATTTCATAATCTAAAGAATCATTTCAGATTTTTCTCCAAACATTGACTTTCAAGTTTACTGTTTCTGATCATTTATATAGGGAAAATGAAGTAATATGGGAACACTTTCTGATTGAAAAATGTTCCCCATTACCTTAAGTTTCTAATGACACCAATATCATTCAATTTATTTTGGTATTTCAACAGTTATGCTCCAAATATTTTTAGACTGCTTTTGTTCTGAGACAATGCCCTATACTCAATTTCCACCCAAAAATTGAAATTCTTACAATCCAATTAAGAATTTTATTTCTTTAGATAATTTGTATCCCTATGTCTCTATTTTAATCCAAATTAAAAATGATCTAAATTAGATAAAAATATAAAAATATATACTCAAAATATCTAAGCATGTTCTGTGCTGAAAAGTTCCCCGCGGCAACCCATAAAAGTTCGCCGCAGAGAACTTTTCCAAAGAGGCAAAGTTCGTGTGAAATCTTAAAAGTTGGCCACAGAGAACTCTTGAGTTAGCCATAGTGAACTTCATACTTCAAGTTGGCCATGGTGAACCAAGGAGAGTTGGTCGCGGTGAACTTTGACAGAGCATATGCAGAACTTGTTTCATTTTCTAGCTTTTGCCAACATCTCTACTTCAAACCTCCATAACTTTTGATGCAGAACTCCAAAATTTACAAATTTTATATAAAAGGAAAGATAAAAGAAATATATACAACTTTCTTGAAGACTACTTTGTCAAGATCCATCTAGTTCAGTATAGTAAATTCATGTAAGTTTTCAGATCAAAATTTTAACTCTCTTACTATTCCTTCCCAGAAATTTTCAGTCTTCATATCAAGTTTTGAGACTCTTAACAACATAATTAAAATTTGGTTCTACATGAAAAATATATCCATATATCTCTAATTTAATCAAAATTAAGAAACATATCATTTGAAAGCCTCTAGAAGAAGTTATGACTAAAAAACTTAAGCATATGCAGTGAACATTTTCCAGATTTTCAAACTTCCAACATTTACATCTAATGCATCTTATACCTAGATTATCTCTCCCATTTCATTTCCTCATCATCCTCTACCCAATTCAACTCAATATCATTCACAAACCAATTTATAAGCTATATTTGTTCATCAACCAAAAAGATCAAAATATTTTCATATACCATTCGTCAAATCCATGAAAAGTAATAGGTTACTTACTTGATTTAGCTTCAAAAATCCTTCAATCTGTTCAAAAAACCCTATCTTCCTTATCTTACACGCACATCATCAATACAAGGGTGTAGGGTTAGGTCTTTAGTGACAAAATGGAGAAGAGGACAAATCTTTGAGAATCAAGGAGAAAGAGTTAGACCAAAAATCAGTATGGTGAGGGTGAGAGTGATTTTCGTGAGAAAAGAAGAGAAAGATGAAGAGAAGGAAGAAGAAGATGAAGAAATGGAGCATATGTCATGAATGGTAAGTAAAAGACCATGGAATGGTCTTTAATTGGGTAAAAGAACAATAAGTGATGAGGGTAGTGACACTTGTCACTTTCTTATAGTCCCACATTCGACCTTTTGATCTACTAGTCCATTTGTCTTTAATTTTCAACCCAAATTTTCTCTCAATTTTTAATGACATAAGCCATTAAATCCCAAAGTCATATATAAAAATTTCCATTTCCATTTGACCCTTATTTCTAATACCATTCATCAATTGTTCTACCACTTGGCATTTTTTCTAGTCCAAAAATATCCTTATATTTTAAAAATTTCCCAAATTTTCTCCAAAAATTCTAATTCGGTACTACATTCCCACTCAATTTTTAAGACACAAAACCATAATTCGCATCATATTCACATTAAAACAATCATTTACACCTAAAAAAATGTCAATTGAGTGCATGAACAATTATTTTCATGTGTGCAATAATCAAATTCACATATGTGTGTAAGCTAACATTATGTATGAACATGTAATGCATTTTCTAATCTCTCAATTTTTTTCTCATTTATGGTATTCTTGACTCTAACCCTGAATATGGGAACAGGATGTTATAGATAATATCAAGAATTATAATGAAAGATTGTTAGGAAAGAAGAGCTAGAGTTCATAAAGGGAGATCAAATAAAAAATTAGCTATGTTGCTAATACAAAGATACCCTAAAACATTCCAAAAAAAAATGTGTGGTATCTCTAGTGGTCATGGTGCTAATGTTTTTTTTGTATTTTTACAAACCTTTGACCGATGGAAAGTATAAGCTAACTCACTTAATGATTTTCATCCAAGGGAGCAAAATAATTCATACTCGAACACCTACAGCACTGGTTGGAGAAACCACCTCAATTTCTCTTGAAAGACTAACGATCCAATGATGCAATCTTAACCATAATATCATAATTTTCAAAGGTCAAATTATTACGAGGGCAATCCTCATTTCAAAACCCAATAAACAAGCCTTCTTCGGAGGAGAGCTTGAATGTGTTTATTTAGGTCATAGCTTAAAATCAAGAAGCAAACAACAGTAGGTTTGATTCTTTGGAGTCATCTATGAGGAGGATTGAGATCCAAGTAGAGAACTCGTTGCTCATATACTAAACAATAAGAAAGGGAAGTTGCCTAGTAAACTTGAGCAAGCCTAAGCAATTATTACTTTGAGGAGTGGTAATCTGATTGAAAATCATATTGGGTGTCCTTTTGAGCTGTTAGATGTAGATAATCAAGAGAAGGAAAGCCTTACCTGAGAAGAAGATGAGTGAAATAAGAAAAGCAATGGGAGAAAATATTCAAGCCACATTCAAAAGGGAGAACAACTTAAGCATGACACCAAAGACAATGAAGGATGAAAATTGCATAAGGTGATGGATCCTTATCGATGAACAATTTAATATCCAAGTTGCCTTAAGGAGACGAAAAAAGATGAGTATTTTTCCTATTTATATTGCATTCTTCTAAGGGTCAATGTTAATTGGCCCCTGTTAGATATGATTAGGAACATTTCATCCTATGTTAAGTTCTTCAAGGAATTGTTGGATCACTTATGGCCCGGGAATGCACAATGCGCAACGGAATTGACCAGAGAAATTTTGGTTTTATCTTTGGTTAATAAAAATTTCATACCAAGAAATGTACAAAATTACGTCTTGAAGCACGCAAATTAGGATTCTTTTTAGATATCTTGACGCTGTAGCTCGCAAATGTCCTCTATCGGTATCCATATTGGAGTTATGTAAATATAGTACCCTAGAAAGCAAGTGTATTTACTTATAACTTAATTTTCTACCAGTTATAGTTTTGTCATGAAAATATTTATTATTAATAAAAATAAAAGAGTTTAGTTTTTATGAGTATTATATATGTAGTCGTAAGGTACCGAGATTCTTTTGTAAGTAATATAAATATACATAAAGATGTATGGGAAACATGTATATTGTAAATAATGGATTCATAGTTGAATAATCAAGTTAGTCACTTGATTATGGTTCAGACTGTAGTGCTGCGATTTATCTCCATGTAAGTAAAGGAGTTTACCTTGAGAGAATGATGAGTTTCATATCATGATAGTAGTTGACTATTAACAATGGCTCTATTAAATGAATCTGGAATCAAGTATGTTTTAAGAATAAAGTGGGTCGTTACTTTAATCATAAAACATACAACTTGAGCATTCGTTTATTATGGACCATAATCTTGATCACTGGTGAGCTCATATGTGTTTTATTATAATTCTTGATATGATTGGAATGGATTTTTATAGAGAATTAATCCAATGTCTGTATGTTGGAATTATTAATTGAAACATGTATCAAGAAATATTCAATCAAACAAAGAGTTTATAGTGATATCATCACTTCTAGATGTTTTATGGAAATTGGTGATTAAATTGGCGCCAGTATTTTAGTGGACTAGCTACCCACCAAGTCTTAACACAAAGATGAAATCTTGTGTGCTAATCACCATATAGAGTAAAACGGGATATCTAGAAGGAAAAACCAATATAAGGGCAAAAACGGTAATTTTATCCTTTATTGTGCGAATGGCTATAATAAGGTTCATAATAGGATGCATTTAGACATCTTATTTGAAATATGTGTTCTCATAATATTTAATAATTCAAGAGTTCAACTAATTGTCTTTAGTGGAATGATATTTAGTTAATAATCTCGAATTAATACTAATGAGATTAAATTAATTCTGGGCTTATTGGAGCTTGAATTATCTAAGTCCAATAAGATTCCCCATTCTTCTAGGAGGGTTATCAAGTAAAGTAAAATGATAAAAATAGAGATTTAAAATCCTATGATTGAATGTTGGGCTTATACTAATTAATTGTTAATTAGAAGCCCAACTGAATGTTTAGAAATGGGCTAGCTTTGGTTTAATTTGATTAATTAAATTAAAACAAAGTTATTTAAGATAAATGTCGGTAGAATTTTGTTTTTAATGGACTAAATGTGCAGCTGCACATTTAGTATTAATTTGCTATATTAAAGATGGTTTTAATATGTTTTAAATGGAGTAATGACCTCATCATTAAAGGGTTTAATGGTGGTCTTTTAATGATAGCATGTAACCTATTAGATTTCATTAGATTAACTAAGAAAGAGGTGCATTATGATGGACCATCTTCCTTCTTTCATCACAAAATCGAAATTGATATGTCTCATTTAGGGTAATTGTCTTTTCATATAGCCATCTTAAAGGCAAATGAGAAGAGTCTCATTTATTGGCTTCTTTATGAATGCTTAAAGAAGAGTCTCATTTAAAGAAGAGATTTGATGCAAATCTCTTCTTTCTTTTGATGAAAACCGAAATTGAGAAGGTGTAAGAAGATGTTCTTGCATTTTTGACTCTCTCTCTCCTATCTTGTATGGTATAGAAGAAAATTGCATGAGAAGTGTCTCAAAAGTTGGCTTCTTTGTTCTAAGGAAAAAATCTCTTCAAGTTTTTTTCTCCTTCCCCACTAAAGGATCTTGTTAACCAAGTTGTCTAAGAAGAACAAGTGGTGGATTGAATTGGTCAAGGATACAATATTAAGAAGAGGATACAATAATGAGAAGAGGATATATCTCCTAGGAGAGGATACATTGGCAAGGATAGGATAGCACAGCGAGGAGTTAAAGCTATAAGGAAGGAGTCAATAATATAATTTCTACCACTTTGTTCTTATGTTTATTATCCTTATACCGTATAATGTATGGCTATGTATGTTGCTTTGTTACGCTGCTCCTGCTGCAATTTTGATTTCTATAAAGTTTTGAAATCTACCGTTTTATCCAAATCATGCATATTTTATTTTTTTGATCCAACAATCCATACAAGGATGAATGATCAGGGCAGCAGCTAATGTGTGTTAACACGTTCTAAAACACTTTAAAACACCACATAGTTTTTCTCTCGGGAAAAGGGACAAGTGCCCAGGTGGCTGAGGTTTTCGTGTGTCTTCTAATGAGACATAATTCCGCTATTTATAGAGAAGCCCTTATCCCTATTCCTAGTAGGAATAGGACAATCCTATTTTAATATGAATAGAGTATCATAATCTTAGACCTATTAGGAATAAGAATATCATAATCCTAAACCCATTAGAATTATAGAAGCCCAATAATTTTCGACCCATATTATATCTCATATAATGAAAGCTCGATAACTTAATTTAGTCTAACCTAATAAATATATACGTGTATATTTATTCAATGCCTAATAAACTAGGCACAAGAGAATAAGCCCAAATTACATCACTCTTTCTGTGCGACCCTGTAGGCTCATTTGATATTGGCAATGGGCTTAATCACATCTTAAGGCCCATAAGTCATAAGTGGCCTATAGAAAGACATTATGACTACCCAAAGAAAATGAGGATCAGTATTCTGATTTAACTTATAAATATGGTTAGAAACTTAGTCTCTTTATAACACATTATCAAGATTAATCATAAGGAATGGTACATGCCAACCTTTGATTAATCATAGTTTCTTGATTCCTAAGTTCACTGACTATAACAAATGACATTGATGAGTCCTTTTATGAATTCATTTGAGTACGGCCATGGATTTCTTCAGTCAAACTTGTCAAGAGGCCCAAATGATATGTCTCTCATTTAATAGAGGTACAAATCCGATCGACGTTATTCACATCCCTCCACATGATTCATTTAATGTCCAACATAAGACTACTTATTATCTAGTTAAAGATAACTTAGTCTAATGTCAAAAAAGAATACCTCATAATATATATAATAAATTGGAATGTCAGTACAAAAATCACATATTACCATTGACCTAGGGCACACTAATAGAAGGAACTAAGTACCAAGAAACAAAAGTTTAAGTCTAATGAAAAGGTGTTAGCTTCGAAATTAACTAGTGCAATTTTGCAATCACATTTACCCCTAAAACTAAAAGATCTAAGAAGTTTTATCATGCAAGTGTAAATAGCTAATGGTGATAAGGTTAAGGGTATGCTTCTTATGCCTCACTCTACTTATGAGAAACTAGATCTAGGATAGTTAAGACCAACCAATATTTGCCTACAATTAGCTGACAGGTCAATCTATTATCTAAAAGGAATAATGGAAGATGTTTTGGTGAAAATTAGCGGATTGATTATTCTTTTAAACTTTGTGGTCGTAGACTTAGGGGAGGTTAAACAATAAGGGAAGGAGCACACCTTACTCCTAGGGAGGCCTTTTCTAGCCACTACTGGTACCTTGATTGATGTGAAGAATGAAAAGCTGAACCTAACTATTTTGGGAGAAACAATAAAATTTTCAACCTTTAATATTAAACTTATTCCTACTACTAGTATTTTTTAAGATTGTTATTTTTTTTGATCAAGTTAATGTTCTATATTTTGATTTCAATTTGTAAGAAGAAGAAAAGAAGTTGGACTTAGTTAAGAAGAGTAATGAATGCTGTCAATTGCTGGTAGATGCAACTAAGAGAGAGGTTTAAAAATGGTTAAGGAAAGGTCCCTATAAAGAGAAGAAATCAATGGACTCAATCACTTTGAGCGATCTACATTAAGCGTAACAGTTGAGGTGTCCAACTAAAAGACATTAACGAAGCACTAAATAGAGGCAATCTATATAATTTTTATTTTTTTTTAAATTTGTTGTTTGTTATTTCTATCTAGTAACACTCGACTTAATTTATTTTCTTTGTGTGCGTAAGTCTACTTTTTAATAACTTCTGTTTTTCTTCCTTATACCTATTCACCACTCCTTAATGAAGGATGTCATGCTTCACACCGTATCAATGTAGCCACCATCCACACTTTTGTATCACATTCCCGTCTCTTTATTCTCATTATTTTTACTTCATGTTAGTTTAATTTCTTTTAGTTTTTAATGCTTTTCCTTATTTTTCTTAACTTTTATCTTTTTTCTTAGACCCCTCTTTTACTTTTTTGTATCATATTTGTAACAATGTGATGTGTGAGTAGGGGGAGCATTAGTTTAAAAAAATTATTATTTGTGTGTTTTGTGTATATTTTCACATTTAGTAGTTAGAGATGCATGATTATTGAATGAACTCGATCTGGATTAGAATTGTATAATATGATTGAATAAGTATACTTTCATGCTTAGGCTGATTAGCTTCAATTTCGATTAAAGGGTTATTAGCTTGTTGTGATACATGAATGATACTTTTCATTTGGTAAGAATATGAGCCCTTTTGAATTATTAAACAATAAATTCATGTATTCTTTGTTGAGAGTGTTCTTTTATGATTAAGGAACTCTACAACTTGCTTACAAATACTAGCTAGGCTAATATAATCTTACATGAATATTGAAAAGATGAAGGCAATTAGGATTTATCCCTTTTGTTTGAAAAACCACCATGATGTTACCTTTAGTGAATCCCTTTTAAGCTTAACATGAAACCTTTTCTTCTTTTAAACCCAAAATATGAGCTTTGATCTTGATAATTTATCCTCTTCGTTATACATACCATAAGGCAAGTTGAGCATTTGAATGGGTATGGTTGGGTTCAGGGAATAATTATTTGAATAAGTGTGGGGGAATCATAGCATATAGTTTGCTTTTGAGTTAGGAATGTGTAGGGTTGTGATAGTGTGTATCTCTACTCTACACTTTTTCACTTCTAAACCTGATCTTGTTCTAAATGACAAATGAAAAATCTAGAAAAAAGAGAGAAAAATAAAGAAGAAAAAAAAGGAAAAGAAAAGAAAAGGAATATAAATAGAAAAGAAAGGAAAGGAAGAGAAGATAACTAGAAAATGAAAAGAAGGGGATAAAAGTTAAAAACAAAGGAAGTGTTAATTTTGTTAAATGAGATGAAAGAATTAAATGCTTTGTGGTTCATTGATTTGTATATTTTAAATGCTCAAATTGTGTTGTGGTTTTAAACTATGATTTTACTTTTTCCTACCTCAACCTGGTCATATTAAAATCAAAATAAAGACCTTGGGATTGATTTTGTGTTTGATATGAGTGGTGGAGATTGGACTAGTAAGCAAGTTTATGGAAGATGCCTCACATAAAGTGAAAGATGAGTGAATATAACCAACCTTTGAATGCTTGAGAGGATGGAGAGTGGCGTGAGTATCTATCACACTTGTTAACGGTTCTTTAAACTGAAGTACTTTTCAATTTTGGCTAAATATGTGGAGAATAACTTGTTCATGAAATGTTATGAGTTTTAAGTTCTTAGGTTCTGTTTATTGAAATAATCATTGAAATCTTTTGACTATTACTTTTAAAAATTGTTGCTTCCATTGTTTATTCTAGTGTAGACTAGTGTTCTTTATTTTGCTTGAGGACAAGCATAGTTTAAGTGTGGGGGAGTTGTTATGTCTCCTTTCTATTGCATTTAATTGCTTTCATATATTTATTTTGGTTATAAATCCTTTTGTTTTGATCTAAACGTGGATAAACTGTGTGGAAATGGTGTGAAATTGGATGAATGTTAATTGGATTATTTTAGGAATCTTGCATGAAGGTTGAAAGGAAAGTGATGTAAATTTTGCATGAAAAACGAAATAAAAAAGAAAAGTGTTGACAAGTGTCAAGACTATAACTAGCATCTGAATCTCACAACTGTGACTAAAAATGTTGGTCACAGAGGTGACTTAACTAAAGTTTAAGTGTTAGTTGTGGTGGTGACATAACTTTTCACCACTGTGACTAATATCAAACTTAACTTTTCACCACTATGACAAGTGCCCTCATGGGGTGACTTAACTTGTCAACCTCGTGACCATTAATTCCTTAATTTATCACATGTCATGTCATGTGTAGGGCATGTCATTAATTTATTCAAAATCTTCAAAGTCTTCAAGATCTCCAAAGCCCTAATTTTCCTTCTTTTTCTCTTCTTTTCTTCTTTCCTTCTATTCACTCACGTTTCTTTGTTCTTAAAAATACAAGACAATAACTTCTTCTTTTAATAGCCTTAATGAGTGATTAATGTCCATTTTGCCCCTTGCCTAAGGCCTTATGTCTCATAACCTTAAGTGTCATGCCCAATTTGCCGTTATACAATCTTACAACTTTAGTACTTTAATTCAATTAATCTATGTCATAAAGTCTTACCAACATTGACATAATAATTAACTCCACAAAATAATCCCCTAAAGACCTCATTATTTACTTAAATCATGCTTACTCCTCAAGAAAAAAATTAAGGGGCCAACATTTCTTCCCCTTTTAAAAGAATTCCGTCCTCGAAATTCTTATCTGACTAATAAAAAATGTAGGATGTTCCTCCATTTCGCATTTAGCTTCATCACTCGGATAATTTCTTCTAATTGATCATAGTCGATAGACTTACCAAGTCTTTCTATCCCTTATTTGGTCATTCACTTTCTTAACTAGTTCCTTATTAGGTTTCAGCTTACTTACAAATTTCACTTCCTGTGCTGACATTTCATCTATGTCAGATTATATCGATATTTCTTAACATACTTACAATAACACATCGTTGTTGGTAATACCAACTCATAAGTCATTGGTCCGCTTCTTAGTAACTTTATATGGACCACTATAATTCAAACTTAATTGATTCTTTATCCTAATTTGAGCACATCTTGTGCTCAATTTAAACACACCTTGGGAAGGTGATACTCTTAGAAACATTTATTCTTTCACTTCATAGTTTACATCTTTTAGTATCAGTACATTTAAATCCTAGGTATATATCACTGTATTCCATATCTTTGGCATGGATCTACCAAATTCATTCATCTTTCTTGAACCACTTAATTTTCAATACTGATCGATTTCACTTATCAACATAATCGTCACAAAACAAGAGAGAACGACTCTTTCGTCATCTAACTCCTCATACAATATTCCAATGGAATCACTATAATAATGATAGTGATGCTTAAAGTCAATCAAAGGTGTACATTGATCTCATATTCCTATGAACTCTCAAAAATATAAACCTTAAGCATATCTCTGACAGTTAAGACCGTCAGCAATTTTTAAACATTCAGTCACTTGATTCTACATTCTTAGCTGCCAAATGATGTTGCAGTGTATTCCTACTAGGATGAATATCATAAGTTACCATTTATACTTTCTAACAATCTCTTTACTCTATTATCTTTATAAATTACACATTCTTCTTATTTCAATCACAAGTTATCATCCTTCCTATCCAAAGTAAAAGTTCGTATTCATTTTTTATTTCTTAGTTAGATTCACAATTTCTGGATCCTCAATTTGGGCTTTGTTCATGTGAAACTGATCTTAAATTTTTAGTGACAAATCAATTTACCCAAAATTTGTCTCCATTATGTACTTTTTATTTTACTAGATTTGATAATTTCAATATCCAAATTTGTGATACACTGCCATTGAATTCTCAATTCGATGCATTTGATTACAACACTAGTTTTACCAGTATAGTACTCACTTGTACAATCATAGTCCTTTGAATAACTCTATCTATTGTCTCCGTATCGTATTCAATTCTTTCAACTTAGTATTTACCTCAAAATTACATGATCTTTATATCTTATACACATTCAAAATATTTTTGTACATATAATGTCTCCAATTTTCAAGCAATCAGTATCGCAGTAAGTTTCAATTCAGGTATCAAAAAATCAACCCATGAGGTTTCAATTGTCTCCATGTATATGAATTCACTTCATTTTGTTGCGTTGAATCTTAGCCTAATCTCTTATGCAAACATCATTGTATACTACAAAATCTCCAAATCCAGAAAATATAATTAATATCGGTGTTATAATTCCTCAAAAATTTTCTTTACTTTCGTCATCCATACTATTTACTCATTTTTCCTTAAGTATTCCAACTACTCTTTTAAACTCTTTGAATACACTTAACATATCATCAAACTTTTCTTAGATTGCTTTAATCTCCAATACCATAGTATTGTCAGGGCATTTGTTAACTGGAACAAATATTATCAAACTCCATGTGCCCCAGATTAGTTCTCGTAATTCCTCAAATAACTGATTTCTCAATGAGGTAATATTATCTCTTACTATTTTCAATTTCCGAATTGTCTAGCCTTTCTTGACTGATTTTCTCCATTCTTTAGATTTCCTCATATTTCACATTGACATATTCTAATGTCTATTCATTCATACTTGTTTCTTGACACACTCTAATTTATTTGCAATCTTATCTTCCTGTGTTTATAACACCTTTATCAAGTCAAATTTGCATTTCCCGAACATATTTACTCAGAACATAATGTGAACCTATATATTCCTTATGTTGGCAATCAATGTCTCCTCAAATATAGGAATCCACTCTCATAGTCAGATACTTTGCATCAAACAAAACACATACTTTTTCAATAGCATATTTTACCTCTTTTGCTTGAGTCTCCGTCAAGGATAGGACTCCAATACTCACTTCCGAATTATTACATAATCATTTTTTACTTGTTCTTTCATTGATCATCCTCAATGTAAACTGTCTGATCTTCTTGACCTAATTCAATGAAATTCTTCTTTGAAAGAAGATTTCTCGCTACTATCTTCTATACTGTCCATGCAATGATTATCAATCAACTGTTATCCTCATCACATAATCAGCCATTTTTAATACCTCAAGAAGACCAATTTTTATTCTTCTTACAATGTCATAATATTCTATTTAACAAAATTCAATGAAGTAATAAACATAATTACTGTTGCATATGCTTAATGGTGCATCATCAAATTCATGCCATTCTGTCCATAGATTTATTCCTGAAAATCACCAATTTATATCTTATACAAATGATACTTTGATCTCAATTGATCTTAGACAACATTTCTCTCTTTATCAAACATTCTAACATCAATTGTATTCCATCTTTCCAGAATTCACCTTTTTGGATGCTATATCATTTCATAATGAGTCAACTACCATATTGAGTGCATCTACTCTTCTCATTTGATTTTTCATCCTTTTCTTAATCTCACTCATGCATAAATCCCATCTTATACACACTTTTAACTTTCCCCATACTACATATCCTTTTATTCATCTCATGTAAAGTCATTTATGTGTATTTCATTTCCCTTTCTCTATTTCCTCATTTTTGTCTCATTTTCCTATTATCATTCATTTCATCTTCCATATGCATATCCTCAATCAATTCAAAATTATCGATGCATAATCATTATAAACTTCTGATCTAAAGTCCATTAATATCCTCTTACTGTGGATCATAACTCTTGTCGCATTAATCGAACAACCACTTCGGTTCCAATTTCTTCTTAAGATCATAACAAGGTTATGTTTTCGTTGCATTCTGCTTGTATATTCTAATCTCTTCGTTCATACTTATATCCTTATATTCCTCAAGCAATCTATGACAATACATTCGTATCGATATCAATTTCAAAAATATATCACCATAATATAATATTGGTGTCATATTCGACAATGCATCCTCCAATACAATTACATTAAATCATTATCTATCATATATACCTTTATACTATTTGTCATTACCACTTATCCACAACTTTCATTTTCTCATATCGTGAAAGAGTATCATCATTTTCTCACCAATTCTATCAACTCAAACTCTTAAAAATCGCTCATGCATGTAACTCATACGCATGTGCCCATATAAGATCCTAATTCTGGCGCTCTGATACCGTAACTGTTGGACCCCGTTTTTGAAGTCCAACTCATTGCGGAAAATCATAACACTTGAGCTATTTCTGGTAGAAAACACCTTAATCATTATCGGTTCATCTTCTTGCTCTAAGGCCAAGAGGTTATGAAACTTCAAGTTTAGGCATAGTGGGAGCTAAAAATCTTTCGGAGGCATGACGGGTTTGCCGTGATGAACTTTTGGCTTTGCTGCGGCAAAGGTCCAGAATTTTTCCTCCTACTCCTCTTAAGATAAATACGTCACGGCAAGAAAGTTAACTTTCGCCAAGACGAACCTACAATGCTATTTTCGCCATGGTGACCCTTGTGGTTTCGCCACGACGAAACCCCTGGAAACTCAACCCCTAAACCTAAAATTTCCAATGGTTTCTACATCACTCTTTCCATGCTTTCAATTTACGTTGTCCCAAATTCACTCCCTCTAATGCATTATCATTTCATAACAATTCAATATTATTTCATCATACTCTCCAATCTTTTTCATTTAATTCATTTCTTACGACTGGTTCTCATTATTCATAACTCTTATCTTTGTCTCATGACATCTCACTTATGTGTTAACAATTCATGATCAAAATTAATCATCTCCACCTTATTCATGTACAAATTCATATTTCCACTCATCATCATCCGTACGTGACTCATAATTCATTTACATCCAAAGGCAAGAGTTCTTTACAAAGCTAAAGTGACATTTCAAACCATAATACACCAATGTCTTAGCATCTCGAAATACATAAGATACTTGAATTAACAATGCTTTAAATGTAGCTAAAGCCTCAGATTACAAAATCTAGCTTATAATACAAAAATCTGCATAATCGGACTTAGGTCTTGACTCTCTTTCACTCCATCTTTTTCTCATCACCTAGACATAGGGAGGAGAATTGGGGTAAGCTTAAAGCCCGTGGGTAAGAATTTCATAATCGAGAAGCAAGCAAAAATATTTTCAAAAACTCATTGCCATTATACATTTTGGAAACCATAATAATTTTGAATGGAAAATCACCAAACACTTATTTCTCAAAATCCTTACTTAACAAAATAGTTCATGAGCAATTATAAATCATACATGCATCAAACTTACTAACATTTCAGAAGCACATAAGCACATGAGAATGGTTTGGGTAAATCCATGAACCTGACGAACTACACATTTCCACTGAATGGTCCTGTGTAGTCATAAAACTTGATGTACTATCACAATTCCCTATAGGGGTCTTACGTAGAGGTAAACATGAGGGAGTCAATGAAGGAGCTCAATGCCACTTGTGGGCGGGCGGGAGAAGCCTTTTCTTGGACAACATGCACGTGACATTCTTGAAGGGATTACACCAAACCCACATAACATGTAATTCATGAATCAAAAATAGTTTGCCCAAATGGTACCTTGTTGGAAACTTATTTTTCATGCATATGAGATATTTTAAAGAAACATTTCTGAAAACCTGATTTCATAAACTTGCATCTTTTCAAAAGAATCATTTTCAAAATCTTTTCATAAATCATCAACACAATTCATGTAGCAAGCATAGAACAATTTCACAATTCAACCAAGAGAAAATAATGCAATGCCTAAAATGAAATTGAAACCATTTAGATTTGTTGATTCACAAAAAAAAAACAATGAGTGGCTTATTTACTCTATTATAAAAATGTACCTCCCTTGAAATTCTTGCTTATAAACTTGTTTAGGCATGACCTTCCTCTTGCTTATCTTGCCTCTCTTGATTTCCTTTAACAATGAAAACAATCCCTATTCAATAGGAATTCAAATTTGAGAACTCATAAAACATATGCACTAAGATAAATTCTTAATACTCAAATTCTTCCAAAAATCCAAACCTTCGGCTCAATTTTCCTTGATCATTTGATCTAATAAATGACCAAATTTGATAACACTTCCTTCTATAGAAATGTTCTTCATTGTCTTAAGTTTCTAATGAGACCAAAACCATTCAATTTGGTTCTGCACTCTAAAAGTTATACTAAAAACATTTTTGAGCTGGTCTTATACTAAAACAGCATTCCTTACTCAACTTCCATCCAAAATTTGAAATCCTTAGAGACTTATTTTGAGCTTAATTCCTCAATACAATTTGTAGCCCTATGTGTCTAGTTTACACCAAATCATAAATCATCTTTTTTGGATAACTAACTAAAAGTTATGCCCAAAATACCAAATCATGTTTGGTGCTGGAAAGTTCGCCACGACCAAAATCCATGTTCGTCGTGATGAAATTACCCAAAAACCAACTCTCAGAGGAAACCTCGAGAACGTGTTTTAGGACATTTTCCATCTTCCTACTTCCCACATTTCACATATAACCCATATTATCACTAACCCATCTCTTCTACTTCATTTTCAACACAATTCCAATCCAATATCATTTACAACGATTCTTAAAATAGTTTTGATCATTAACCAACCCATACATTCACTTAAACCATTCATCACAACTCCCTACATATATTCACTTCTAACCAACCCTAAAAACTAAACATATGCATTTACCCATTCTCAATAACTTCCCCCACATATTCATCTCTTAGCTAACATCAAAACCTGTTTCATTCACCTAATCAAGAAGAATGATGTTTATACTTACCTTGATTTAGCTTTAAATTCTTCAAAGTCTTCAAGATCGCCAAAGCCCTAATTTTCCTTCTTTTTCTCTTCTTTTCTTCTCTTCTTCTCTTCACTCATATTTCTTTCTTCTTAAAAATACAAGAAAATAAATTCATCTTCTTTTAATAGCCTTAATGAGTGTGCAAAGTCCATTTTGCCCCTTGCCTAAGGCCTTATGTCTTATAACCTTAAGTGTCATACCCAATTTGCGCTTATACAATCTTACAACTTTAGTACTTCAATTCAATTAATCTATGTCATAAAATCTTACCAATATTGACATAATAATTAACTCCACAAAACAATCCCATAAGGACCTCATAATTTATTTAAATCATGCTTATTCCTCAAGAAAAAAATTAGGGGGCTAACAATTCGATTCAAATCTCTTCACTTTAGAGTTGTTAGTGCACCTAGATAGTTTGATTTCCATATTTTAGAAAATCTAGGGTTGAAAGATGAAATTGAGTCTTTAAGTAACAAAATTTGATAGGATAAATATATTAATTTTGATTATGTTGTATATAAGGAATTGACCATTGAATTTTATAGTACTCTACAATTTATGCCATAGAATTTGTATGAATTTCAATTTCAATTGAGGGGCCACACATATAATTTGAATTATGATATTGCAAAAGACAGTGGTGGATTGACTACGTCAATCATAACTGAAAAATATGATAATTTTCATGCCAAGAGATATTGAAAGAAATTAATGGGGTTAGATAACTTTGTTGTTAAAAATGTTGACATTAATATCACTCCTAGTCTTGAGCATTTATTATTGCTTAAATTTATGTGTTATACTATTTTTTAATAAATCTGAAAGTAATAAATGTTTGTTAAAGACTTATTCATTCTATGATGCATGGAAAATAATGTAAAAGTTTATACAACCACTAATATTTTTCATGTTATAGCTAATTCTCTTTTTAAAAAATGTGCTCATCTTAACATGAGTTATCTTGTTATCTTGTTTGCTATTTATTATGATGTATCTATTGGAGGACAAACTATGTTTTGTGTGAGTTTCTTATTCATACTCACGTAAGTTTAGCTGAGGTCTTTGTAGTCCATCACATGGAACTCTGAGATATTGGCTCCAAAACTCATGTGAAATATAGGACAAGACATTCTAGTTCCAGTTATATATAAACAAATGTCTCAATAATTGAAGAAACAAACGATGATAAATGGGAAGGATGGGAAAAAATTTTTAATTTGGTTTCTGAAAACAACAAGCTTATGGCAGAACGTGTGAACACCATGGAGGCATAAATGAAGGAGATGGCATGAGAACAAAGAAGACAATACATGACACCAAGAAGATTTTGAAGTAATCTACCACTTAAGGTATTCAAATTCCTTCATCTATACCATTGCTCAGTCATTCTCCATAAATGGTTTCTTGCTCTAGACTTTTTGCTATTTTTATTTTTTTATATGTGCTGTTTGTTTTCTCATATTAAGGAAAATTTGTCTAAATAAGGGGAGGTTTTTGCATTAGCATTTTATATGTTTGTGAATTTTACATATCATATTATGTTATTTTTTGGATTAAGTTGACATTGTATGAACATTTTGTTAAATATGTGTGAAGTGTGTCAATATGTTAGTGGCTAGAATTTGATGGAAATAGTTTATTTTTGAACATAGTCATTTAATTTGTAAAGGCATAGTGACTTATCAGTTATATGTTTCAAGTGTCCTTGGATGAATATGCATGATAAGTAGGATATGACACCTTCTCTTTACTTTAGAAAATTTGTTGGTAAAAATTTATAATTATAAGTCAATTGAATTGGTTAACATTACTAGTAACCTTTCCAGAGAATAATTGACTAAAAAGAAATAAGTTAAGCTAAGTGACTAAAAGAAATGTGTTAAATCAATAACTATTTCGTTGGCACTTTTTAAAAACAAATTGGGTTAAGATTAGATCTTATAGCTAATGAAAATGTGATATAGCTGAGTAATTGGCGGCAATCACAACAAAGTGATTTTCTTCACATTAAAAGGATAAAATAACATTCCAATCAAGCTAAATAATAAAAAAACATGACCTAGTTAAGTAAACGGGGGGCATTTATAACAAAATTTGACCTTCACATCAAAATACTAGGTTAATATTAAAGAAAGTTAAAAAATGGTGATAAAATAAAAACCTACTGATATTTGAACATAACAAAACTTTTCATGAAAGGATACTTAGTGATAGTTGCCTTTTTCATTTATAATTAACTATAAATTTATGTTTACAAGTGCCATAGGTTTGCAAAAAGGATGTTAACTATTAGATTAATATATATGCTCAATTCAAAGTACTTAAAACTAAAAGGAATAGTTTAGTATATTGGCAAAATTTAGATGATTGATGTTTGCAATTGCATTGATTCCGTAAGATTCAATTTGATTTACCTTTGAAAAGGGGCTATATATCTCAAAAGTGAATATGATCTAAGTTAGGAACTATTACTAGTCTAATAAGTAGAGTCATTCATTACATTGAGGAAGAAATCAAACATAGTAAAGTCCTATGGGAATTATGTAGTTTCTGATCCAATTTATGAATTTTGCAGTTTTTCACCTAAAGGTAGAAATCATATATTCTTCAATTGCCTTTATTACTAAACTATATAGAGTCAACTGTTCCATAAAACTGAATCTTCCAAAAGCTCATATGATTAGGACAATGCACTAGTCTGGATCATTAGAGTCTCCAATTCATGAAAGGTTGATGGAATACTATTCAACACTATTTTTACTCTTACAATCCATAACATATGAATCAAAAGGAATAAAAGGATCTATGAAAGGGAAAAATCTTGTAAACATTAATTAGTTATTGCCAAAGAAGTCTCACACAAACTAACAACTCGTATGAAAACAAGATGGAGGCTTTAATTCAATTTTTGTTTACATAGTATAATAGATTTGTGCTTTAGCCATTATGGTGAGGAAATTTGGATTTTCGTCTTGCACTCCTCTTTTTGAAGTTGTAAATAGTTTTACTATAGTCATTGAAGTTTCTTTAAATTTTTAAAAAAATGAAGTTCTATAGAAACTTGGCCTAAATCTACTTAATTCTCTATTGGATATATTATTGATCATTGCTTTGCCTTAGTGTTTAGTTTTTTATTGTTTTCTTTATATATTCATCTATAATAGTTGATCTAGCTTGTTAAATTTATGATAATAGGTAGTTAATTAACATTCTTTATAAGATCAACCTGTACTCAAATGCTAGATTTGTATAATGTGGATATGGTAAAATAATACAACAACTTTCTTCATTCCCATTTATAAAATCTTTGATCCCAATGGTTACAATGATTATAGACCTCTTTATCATTGCAATATCATTTATAAAATTGTCTCCAAGATGTTCTCCTGTAGCTTTAAATCAATTATACCATCTACCATTATTATTAGTCACGATGCTTTAATCATAAGTAGGATCATTAGAGATAATATTATTCTTGCTTAAGATCTATTAAACGATGTTAAAATAAAAGGCAAAGCATTTAAAATTGATTTTTCTTAAAGTTGAAAGAATTTTAGTGACTTAAGAAAAAACTTTTAAATCACTACAATAAGGTAAATTTAGCATAGTTAGCAACTTTATATTACATCATAATAAGATCAAGTCCTAATATATGTAAAGTGATCCAAATGAAGTTCAAAATATGATAGGTGTGATTTGCATCATTTTTTTTGTTATGAATTAGGTGCTAATTTGATTGTTTAGTATTTAGAATTGTGTTAGTTATGTGTTTAATTGTTTTTATAGGTTAATATAAGTCTTTGAGCTTAAAGTTATGTTTTTAAGGTAGCTTTATGTGTTTGTTAGTGTTTTAGGGTCTATGTTGAAAAATGAAGAAGTTTCGGAGACTTCGGGATGAAAACACATCCCAAGATCATGGTACAATAGGCTATGATCGTGAAAGAGACATGTGAGCCACTATGGCCAATCCATGATTGTTGCACTTGGGTCATGATCATGAGAAAAAGGGTTAGACGCTAGCCACGATTGTGCCAGACCTGGCCACAATAGTCGCTTGCAATGGGCAGACAAGAAAATAAGGGAAAACATCAAAATTTGAGGTCAGCCACAATCCTATAAACCCTAGAGAGCTTTATTGAGACATTAAGGAAGGAATTGATGGAAGAGAGACACAAAGAAGAAGCTTACATTAAGTACTTCCTAAAATGGGAGGTTTCCTAATGTTGTTGCCTTTATCAATCAATTCCAATCTTATTTTCTAATTTTATTTCAACTTTATTTATGTATAGAATTGTTATAGTTGTTGAGAATAGTTTTGTCGAATATTGATATTTATCTAAACTCACCTTCGGGAATTTTGTCTTTGCTATTAGAAATCTAATTTATTACGATTTTCTTAAATTATCTGTGAATCAAATTATGCACTTTATAATTCAGTAATAAACTAAGAGGGTGAACCAAGTGAAAATCATTAAGTTGTGCTAACGAGAGCTAGGTAGTTTAATAAGGTAAGAATTAAATCAAATCGACAAAATTGTGTAACAAGAGATCATACATAAGCTTGCGGTGGGTTATTCGACAATTTCAGATCTAATTTAGATTTGAGGTAAATTGTGAGTCGAGCGGCTGCAATTCCATAATCTGACTAGGGTTAATGATTTTAACTTGAAGAAGAGTGACCCACCCTAGGACCGTCTAAACCCAATAATTTGATAATTTCATAATCAGTTAAGTTTTCATTAAAGTCGGATAAAAAACCCCTTTCTATCAATTGGTAATTCCTATGTTGATTCTTTATTGGGTTGTGCAAATTTCCATTTTGTTTCTATTTCTGAAATTGAATTTTGAAATTGATTTCGTGATTGAATTAATTTTCTACCTAGTTTTGTTCTTTAAATCAGTTCATATTGAGTTCAGTCTTAGATTTTATGGTTAGATTAGTCCTCCTTGTGGGATCGACACCTTAGGTACTAAATGGATGACCTATGTGCTTACGGAGTCATCGAAGTTTATTGTTAAAAATTATCATATCAAAAACCTATGATCAATTTTTTGGTGCATTTCTGGGAAAGCGATAGTTTAGTTCTACAATTTAAAGTGATAGTTAGTTTAGTTTTTTTATTTTTGTTTTTGTTTTTTCATTTTATTTCAGAGATCATGCTCTTGAAAAAATATAAGAGTCGTGTAGTTGAAACGTTAGACTTAGATATCAATCAACTAGAATGAACCTATAGGAATGCTCGACAAAAAGAAGAAGAAGAGATCAAAAAATCAACAATGGTTGAGGAGCTTCAACGAAACATAGACTATAGAGCGAAACAAGGAGGGTAACAGAGGACCGTAATGGACTTCACAAGGCTAGGGTTAAGTACAACAAATCATGGAGTAGCTAGCTTGTCTGTGCAAGTAGCTTAATTCAAGATTAAATCAACACTTCTGAATATGCTTTAGCAAAATATGCAATTCTATAGATTGGAAAATGAAGACCCAAACACCCACATAGTTAATTTTCTCAAAATCTGTGATACTTTCCAGTATCATCAGATGTCAAAAGATGCGGTGAGAATCCAACTGTTCCCTTTTACCCTTAAAGATAGAGTGAAGGCTTGGTGCCATTCCCTTAGAGAGTGTAGGCTTGGTACCATTACTTAGCCCAACCAACCTCATAACTTGGGATTAGTTAGTTTGTGCTTTCTTTGATAAGTATTTCCCATGGACTAAGACCACAGAGACCATTAAGGAAATTACCAATTTCAAGCAAGGTGATAGGGAACTAATCCACGAAGCATAGAATAGATATAAGGATTTGCAAAGGAAGTTCTTGCACCACAACTTACCCGAGGAATTCCTTTTGCAAACATTCTATAACAGAGTGAACCCACTGGTGAGAGGTATGATTGACGTAGCTTCAGGAGGATCACTAATGTAGAAGATAGTGGATGGAGGAGCTTATTAAGAAGATGATGAGCAATTATTATTTATGGATGAACGAGCAGGGGAGGCAACCTTCTATGCTCGGTGGTTGATCAGACGAATGAAATGAAGGCATCATCCTCAGCTCTGGTAAAGGCCGCACAATTAAAGTGTTAACTCTGTGGGTAGCTAGATCATGATATCATGGATTATTATCTAATAAAGGAGAGTGATCAAAAGAAAGTACACTATATAAGGGCACAATATGGACAAGGAGGGGATAATAATCCCTACTCCAATACTTACAAGCCCGGGTGGAAGAACCACCCTAAGTTCTCCTGGAAAAATAAAATGGGAGGACAGTTCCAACCTCAAAGATGATCGGGCTTTTAGCACAATAAGGCAAGCTTGAAAACAAATTTGAGTAAGTAACAAAGAATCATGCTTTGTCAATACACAATCTATAAGTCCAAGTAGGCCCACTAATAGAGGTAATGTCTAATCAAAATGCAGGAACTCTCCCAAGCAATACCGAGTCTAACCCAAAATAACATATCATGGTTCTCAGTCAACCTAGGAGAAGGAACCTGCTCAAGTGAAGCAAGACCGATTTAAGGGACAAGGCAGGTAATTAAAGAATTTCTTCCAAGTGAGCTCGTGATCGAGTCAATTAAGGTAACTTAACTTGTATTTCCATTCCCTATTTTAGCTTAGTGGGAGTTATATGCAAAGAAGGCAATGAGAAAATTACAGGAGATTGAACTAAATAAGGTCGAGAAAGTATCGAAACAATTATAGATGGAGCTCACATTAAAGGAATCCTTCAAAAAGAGGGCTAAGGAGCAAATATCAAAAGAACAAATATCGAAACAAAATCCCAACTTAACATAGAAGAAAGAGGAACCAAAAGACTTTTCCATCCTCTACAATATCAATAGAATCAACATAGACAGTGCATTCGTGGATTTGGGACTAAGTATAAACATGATGCCCTAAACCTTCCTTTAGAAGTTGGGGTTAAGAAAGTTAGTGCCCACCATGTTTTTTGTAACAATGGATGACAAAACAGTGCAGCAACCAAAGGGGATTATACAGGATGTGCAAATGAAAATTAATAAATTTACCTTTCTCAAAACTTCTTTATATTAGACATTGGAGAAGATGTAGAGACCCCAATTGTTCTTCGATGATTGTTCTTGGCCATTTCTCATTTACTTATTGATGGTGATGGGGGTGAATTAACTCTGAGAATAGGAAAAGCGTAATTAATCTTCAAGGTATCTAAAAAAGACTATAGCTCTCTTTTAGCTGTAGTAGACATCAAGGAACCTAAGCCTTGAGAAGAATGGGAAGATATTGAGGACCCTAGGAATACATTCAAGAAGAAGCACTTATGAAGAAGAAAACGAGGAAAAGAGAATCATAAGGAAGATGGAAACTATAACATGGTAGCTCAGGTACAAACTGTGAGACTAATGACAACACTACCATTGTACTGTTCGTTCGAACCACTGTGAGCTTAAGAGAGCATCGAGAAATCGACATTAAAAGAAGCACTGCATGGGAGGCAACCTATAGAAAATTAGTTCCTTTGATTATATTTTTAGAACATTTGAATTCTGTAGTTAGGCTTATTTTGTTTTTGAATAAAATGAAGAAGGAATAAGATTTTAAGACAAAGTGGATGATTGATGGAAAGAGAGGTGAAAGGGCCACAAAAGAATTAAGAAGTGAATTTAGAAAATTTGTGAAAACAATAAAGAAGAAAACACTACAGAATTGGCGGAAAATTGTAGGCCATGATTGTAGCGCTGCATAGGAGACAACTTATAAAAAATTGCTGTAGAATTGGTGGAAAACTGCAGGCCACGATTGTAGCGCTGTATGGGAGACAATCCATAGAAAATTAGTTCCTTTGATTATTTTTATTAGAACATTTGAACTTTGCAATTAGGATTTTTTTGAATAAAATCAAGAAGGAATAAGATTTTGAGATAAAGTGGATGATTGATAGAAATAGAGATGAAAGGGCCATAAAAGAGTTAAAAGCTGAATTTGGAAAAATTGTGAGAAGAACAAATAAGAAAACACTGCAAAATTGGTGGAAAATTGTAAGCCACGATTGTAGCGTTGCATGGAGGCAATCCATAGAAAATTAATTCCTTTGATTATTTTACTTAGAACATTTGAATTTCATAGTTAACTTTTTTAATAAAATCAAGAAGGAATAAGATTTGGAGACAAAGTGGATGATTGTTAGAGTAAGCAAAAGAGTGGTGAAAGGGCCAAAAAAGAATTAAGAAGTGAATTTGGAAAATTTGTGAAAAGAATAAAGAAGAAAACACTGTATAATTGGTGGAAAACTAAGGCCACGATCATGGCCTACGACTGGGCAGGAAAGGGTAACAAACAAATCTTAAAGGAATTTCACCACCTTTTAACCACCTATGTATTCAGTTCTTCATTTTTTATTCACTTTCATTTTTACTTTATCTCTCTAGATTTCAAACCTACAAAGCTCCCACATCTTCCTTTACATTTTCAAACTTCTAAATTTCTTCCAAATTCTACCTAATTTACAAGAAATATGTCGTGTAGTAAGCAATCGGCTAGACAGTAGCAATCAAGACAAAATCAAGTTATGGGACATGGGAGAATAAATAGAGTAGCAAACTTTGAAGTACCCTTCCCAATCTACACAAAGGAGGAAGGTATTTGTTTCCAATCTTTAAATGCTAGCAAATAGCAGTTCCCAAATATTTTGATATTGAAACGCTCGATAGGTTATAATTGCAAGAGAGGGTAGAAAATTCAACTAAATGAATCCAGTGGGCTCAATTTATACATTTCCAATTTCTTATCTAGTAGGAGCACACTTTGGAAATTTTCAATTTACTAACTTATGACCCTAGGAATCCCAAGGAATTGTGGTTTAGGTTCAGAGAAAGAGCTTAGGAATTGAACATAGAAATTATATGTGATATGTATGGATTCCCTAAATCCTCCATGATCGATCCGCATTATGATTTTTCTCCCTCTTGTTATTGGAATGAACTCGTTGGAGTAGAGGAATTTCATGCCAAGAATGCTCATAACAACATAATAAGGTCCCACAAACACTTGTTGCTGTACAAACTCGTACATCAGTTGGTTTTTGATAAAACAGAAACCAAAAACTGTTCCACAAAAGAACTATTATTTTGGCACATGGACCACATTATTCTAGTGTTCACATCCACATATGTGCTAAAATCCATTGTTGCAACTCCGCACAAAAGGAGTAACAATCTAGATATAGGGTACCTAATGTCTGGCATTGTTGAATATCATGGCATGGACCATAGTGGCTTAACTGCTCATCTCCCTGAATTCCTAAACCATCACCATTTATGGTGGGCTAAAATCCTTAAGTCCCACAACATGGAACTTTAGGATATCAGCTAGAAGACATATGTTAAGATTAGGGCCAATCAACTGAGTTCGAGTTTAGCACCACCTCAGTAAGATGACTTAACTAGTCAAGAGCCTGAGGAAGGGGAAAAGGAAGAACAAGGCTCAAAGATAGTTTTGGATGCCATCTCTGAAACCAGTAAGACACTTATGGAGAACACCAAAATGATGAAGGAGATGGCTCGGACACAACGATGCTAGAGTTGGGATATCCATTAGATCTAATAATATTTTGAAGCTCAGGGCATTCAATTGCCACCTCCGACACCATCATCACCTCCATCACTACGAGATTTTATCTAACCTTTTTTTTCAAATTAGTCCTCAGTTCTAATTTTTATGTTTATTTCTATTTTATTTCCTGTTTACTTTAATTTTTATTTTTTCTTGTCTTTCACGTGCGTGTTGTTTCATTCTCATATTGAGGAAAATGTGTTTTTGAACTGTGGGGAGGGTTATGTGTTTTGCTTTGTATGTGATTTGGCATATTGTATGATAGTTGTTAGGTTGCATTTTATGAATTGTTTCAATGTTTCAATGGCCTAGATGTATTGAAATTGATTTAATTTTAAAAATAGTCTATTAGGTTGTAAAGAATCATTACCTCGCAAAATTAGTGAATTGGGGTCTTTGGTTAGTTAGGACTTAGTGTAAGTTTAGCACCCTCTAAATTGCCACATTCATTCATAATTTGGTCCCTTTCAACTTAAGTAGCTTAACTAGTATTTTCCATGAAAACAAGTAGCTAAAACAACTGGATAATAATGAAAATAAAAAATGAAATGTTTGATAAATAAATACTATTCCTCTAACCTTTGGGTCATGAACAGAGCCAGTAGCAGGTTGAAAATGTGATATAGCCAAGTAATCGGATCGACACGAATCACAAATGTGTGCCTCTGCGTCAAAAAGCTATAATGACGTTTTAATCAAGTTGTTTAATAAAAATGACTTAGTTAAGTAACCGGATTGGCAATTATCACCAATGTTTTCCTTTAAGTAAAATACTAAGTCGTTGTTTAAAAGAATAAAATAAACAAGTGTGTTCTTAATAAAAACCTATCGAACTAGGAATAGCTTAAACTTTCATGAAAATATACTTAGGAACAATTAAAAAGTATGAATGACTAAAGAATTATTAATGTGTGTGTACAATTGAAAAGGGTAAATAAATTAACACTAAGATCTTGATTAATATGTAAATTTGGTTCAAAGCCCCTATACACAGAATTTTCATGTTAGTAATTTGATAAAACTTAAATGATTATGTTTAAGATTAAATTTATTTCATGAAGTTGAAGTTGTTGTACCATTACTACATTGTGTGTTATGTGTTGTTATGTGTCTATTGTTTTATTTGCTTGAGAACAAGCAAACATTTAAGTATAGGGATGTTAATAGGTGTGATCTGCATCATGTTTTAGGGTTTAATTTGTTATGAATTAAGTGTTAATTTGATTGTTTAGTATGTGTTTTAGAATTGTATTGGTATGTGCTTAAATGTTTTTATGAGTTAGTATAAGTATTTGAGCTTAAATGTTATGTTTTCGGGGCCCTTTATTGTGTTTGTTAGTGTTTTAGGGTCAACATCAAAGAACAGAGAAGTTTCAGAGACTTTTAGGACAAAACCATAGCCCACAATCATGACAGAGACATATGAGCCACTATAACCTAGCCACAATCATGGCACTTGGCCCACGATCATGAGAGAGAGGTCTGATATTGGCAACGATAGTGGCACTTGGGCCACTATCATGATAGAAAGTGTTGGACCCCATTTCAGGAGCCCAACATTTGGAGTCATCATGAGCACATTACCTTGTAGGGTCCTTTTGGATGGAATCCCATTAGCAAACTTAGGCTCACCTCCATTCTCATAACATCCCAAAATTTCCATAATTTGAACACTTGATATCAACGGTATGAATACCGTTCCGTACCGGCCGGTACGGTAGCAATGGCCATCAGTACCGATGGCAAATACCACTCGGTAACGGTGGTTTTCGATGGGTACCGGTGGTACCGGACAATACCTGCCGGTACCAAAAAATTTTGAAAGGCTGGGGACTAGTTTGCAAATTCAAAAAATTTTAAACCTAAACTAACCGACCCCCCCGACTCTGGTCTGCGCTTCTTCTCTCTCACCTCTCGAAATTTCTGTTCTTTCTCTCTCACTCTCACTGTCTCCTCCTCGCGTCGCCTCTGTCCTCTCCTCTCTGGCGTGTTGCCCCTCCGTGTCCGGCGTGTGTTGCTTCTCTGGTGGTCGCCTGTTGTCACGAGTCGCCTCCACGTCACTGCCTGTCCCCGCATCCTCTCCTCTGCCTGTCGCCGCTCCTTCCTCTGCCTGCCCCCGCGTCGTCCAGCCGTCAGCCACCGCCTGTCACCGCCATCTCCGACGACAGATCTGGGATTAGTACCCAGATCTAGACCCGACCCGTCACTAACCCAAATTGATCCGAAAATCCTTTATATATTGGTGTGTTTTTTTTCAATTTCTGAATGGTTTTGTTAATTGCTTGTGTTGTTCTGAGTTGTGGCATATGAGAAATGAATTTAATTTGAGATTAATTGACTGATTTGGGATTAATTGATTGTGTTGCTGCTGCCTTGTTGGGTTGGAAATTTGGAGTTGTTGGGTTGTATTGTGGGGTTGGTTTTGAAGGATTTATGATAAATGTGGATGAAGGAGTTTGAAAAATGGGTTGGTTTTGATTGTGGAATGGTAATGCCGAAATTCAATTGAAATTGGTAGTTGATTTAGGCGATAAATTGGTAATTGAGATTTTAATTTGGTAATGAAAAAATTGAAAGTGGTGATTGATTTGGATTATAAATTGGTAATTGGGATTTCAATTTAGTAATGAAATTGTTATGGCCGATCGACCCGAACCGAATGGTTAGGAGAATTGGCAAATTTGGTTCACTTATTTGGTTAAAGTAAATAGAATTTGGTTAATTTGTTTAATAATGAAAGTTGTGATTAAATAAATAAATTAATTGATTCACAACTTCACATTGAAATTTTGAAATTGGTTTAATAAATGTTTGGTTCATTAAATTTGAAAATAAAAACAAAATTTAAAATAAAAAGAGGGAATTATGATGATTGATTCATACTTTGCTAAATTACATCATATTCTTAAAAAGATCCATTCATGATTTCATGCTATGTTAAATGACATGTAATTGTAACTTGTAAGTGTAATTACATTATCATTAGTTGAACAAAAAATAATTTGTTTAAACATATACAAATAAGAACCTAAATTGAAAGAATTCAAATGACATCATATATGAATAGAAATTGTTGATATATATTTTGTGATTGTTGGAAATTGGAAATTGTTAGAAATTGATAAACGTGGAAGTTGTTAAAATATGTTTTGTGATTGTGTAAATTGGAAATTGTTAGAAATTGAAAAAAATGGAAATTGTGGATGCATTTTTTGTGGTTGATGTATGTTTTGTGATTGTGGGAAATTGGAATTTGTTGGAAATGAAAATTCTTGATGTATATTTCGTGATTGTTGAAAATTAGAAATTGTTGGAAAATTGAAAAAATGGAAATTGTTGATGTATGTTTTGAGATTGTTAGGATTGGAATTTGTTGGTATTATCGGAATTAAATGTATGATTAAATTAATTTTTATTATTTGTTTAAAAAGTCATTATTAATTGTTTATTATTGGAGGTTCTTCATATATCATTACTAATTTTGTTGATAAAACTAATATCTTTGTATTTTTGTTATAGATAAATGGAAGGAAGCTCAACT